>VXAK01013180.1:0-146522 GCA_013399435.1 Arenaria interpres | reverse complement strand
CGGCTGCTGGAAGTGGTTTCCCGATTTTTAACTCTCTCCTGTTCCGTAAAACGCGCTGGTCTCGCTAGAAGTTGAGAAATGGGCTGCGGGAAAACCACCTAGTTTGAGGTTCCGGCCCCGGTTTCGGGCTCTGCAGCCCCCCAGCCGTCGCCGGGCTGTGACGCTGAGGGTTCCGCGCTGTCAAGGAGTATCGGCTCGTTGTGGTTTTGGTGGCTTTTTGGGGTTTTTTTGGAACGTTTTCTGTGTTTCTTGGTGATTGTGGGGGGAGAGCCAGCCTTGCGCCATTAGGAGATGACACGCTTTACCGTAGCTCTGTTATTGCTTCTCCTAATGAACCCCGCTCTCCCCGTATCTTCTCCTCAGCCGGAGCCAAATTTGTTTACCAGTAGTCATACACCATACTTAATCTATTTGAATCCTTCTTTCCGATTTGAGTTCATTAATCCTCTGGTTTGATTTGATTACTCCCCCCCACCCCCGCTCCCCGAGTCTAACTTTTCACTCACACATTGCACTTTTGTGGTGATATTGTTACAGCTCGAGAAAAATAGGTTTTCTCATTATCTGGAACATGATCGCAGCGTGTTGAACCTCCTTGCTCGTGACGAATCTCCGATTTATTTGGCACTAGTTTTAAGCAATGAAGTATCTGGCTGTATTATTTCTTGTTGGGGGTGTCACTCAGGTCTCCAGAATGCAAAGCGTTTTAGCCATATGCGTTTTTAACGATCCTACAATCGGCTGTGAGATACTGCGTGAGGCATTTTCAGGGGGAATTTGGAACGGTTTTATAGCAAGTCAGCCTGCTTCTGGTGTAGTAGCTACTGAAAATACAGTAGATGTCTATGTAGGGCAGCTGACAAGTATTTTTTACGTATCCCTCAATTACAGTCCGTATTTTGAGATGTCCTGAAGTCCTCGTGCTTTCTGTCTGCAGAACCGGAGAGTCGAAGGGAATAAATAAGTCTGTTTTATTTGTACTGTCTCAGACTTAATGGTGGCAGGGAAGGTAACTTGGTGAGTTCACGGGCAGCTAAGGCACATACTCAGCCCGCACTAACCGTTGTGAGAACGTAAACAGATAGATGTTTAGAACTACCTTAATCAAAAATTGTGGAATTCCTCTGGGGGTTTCCTCCCTCTGGGTTTCAGCCGGAATACGTGTAGTTTTCTAGGCCTGAGACTGTGTGTGAAACTCGGTGTGGGTGCAGCTGGATGGGTTACATAAATGAAATCAGAGCTGTAAGATTAAAACGTTACTTGGGGCTCACACGGGAGGGAGAGTGTCTGTTTTGTGGGGAGGTGCTGCTGAAGGAAACACAAACATGGGTACCAAACTCGGGAACAAAGCAATTAGAGATGGTGAAATCCTGTGCCTTGCATCTGTTTTACTCCTTCTTCTTGTTCTATGATTAATTTATTTCATTTCACGTGCCTTCTGTAGGCTTGCTTTCGAATGGGAGTTTATTTTGTTTTCAGCTGGTGTTGCAGCTCGAAATGGGAAATGCAGGGTCGGTGCAGGGAAGCACTTTTCAAAAGAGCATGTAGGAGATGGGCAGAGCTGTTTATCTCGGGTCTCTCCTCACTGTTCCCCCTGGATTTTTCCTCGCTGGATATTCGTAGCATAAATACATTTGTATATACATTAAAATAATTGCTATTACTATCCTCGGTACCGGAAGCTGGCAATTTATTTAAATACAAACTCCAGTGAGCCGGATAAGCAATTTGAGCATTAGAAAAGGAGGCTTTTTCTTTCCAGCTGGGTGCTGTCTGAATGTAGCCCTTCTCAGTTACCGTGGGCTGCAGCATCCGGAGCTGCTGTGCGCCGTGGTTCCCAGGCTCTGAGGGCAGGATGGCCACCGGCCCCCCGCCGCGGGCACGTGTTGATCCTCCTCCCAGCACCCTCGGGCTTCTCCCCTTTTCTCTGTTCTCGGGCAAGGGGGGGCTTCAAAACTTCCCTCCGCTACAAAGGCAGCCCCGTGCTTAAGGCATCGAGCATCCCTGTCCTTAATAATTAATGCCGGGGTATGGGAGTAATTCCCCGGGCTTTGAGTCAGCGTTTTCTTGGCTGCAAGATGATTTGGGTGATTTATGTGGTGTGTGTTTGGGCTGAGGCATCCCCTGACCGAGGGCTCCACTATGGACCGACCCAGGTTTGGGGGGGGTGTGAATAAACGGGGCTACCTGCCCTGAACTGGGGGGAAACTTTTACTTGCGAGTCTCGTTTTGGGCTAAAATATGCGGGAATAAATCAGGGAGCCTGTTTTAGCGAGTGGAGTGGCAGATTGAGGGAGCCAAGCCCCAGTTTCAGTTCTCACATTAAGTTTTCATTGTCTTCGCTAAAGATGAGGAATAAACTCACTGAGCCCCCAAGGTTTCCCAGTAAAAGCCTCTAAGTGTTAACACCAAGTAAAATCAGTGGTACAGCTCCCTCCTTTTGAAATAGTTAATTCATATGAAAGTGTAATTAATCAATTTGCATGTGCAGCGTTTCTCAGGTGCTGCAGAAGCAAAGCCATGAGTATCCCCCGTGCCTGGCCAGCCCCCCCCACCCAGCCTCGCCGTGTCCCATGGGGTGGCCCCGTACTCACCCCCTGGGCCACCATTTGTTTGGTTTCGGCCAGTGATTGATCCCTGCAGCCCCCAGGCTCTCTGTGTCACTGTTTGTTGAAGTTACAAGAAATCATTGCTGTTATATCAGCAATGCAGTATTTTTCTGTGGCAAAAAAATTTGGGAAAATGCTGATTTTTCAGAAGTATAATTCTGCCCTGCATCTTCTCTATATTCTTCCCAGGCAATCAGTTAGGATTTAATGAGAACACATGAGGAAGAAGAGAGAAAGTTACAAAAACATTACTTTATCAAAAGAATAAATTGCTACATTGTAAACTGGTAAAAATGCGGGTAGAAATGCAGTCTGTGTTTTCAGACCTGGATTTCTCTGGTGCCCCTTTTCAAGACCCCCTGTACGGGGAGGGATCCCTGCAGGTTTGCAGCCCGTCTGTAGCGCTGGCGGCAGAGGTGGCAATTTCGGAGCAGCAGCGTTTGAGAGGTGACAAACGCAGGGCAATATGCTCAGGGCAGGCGGGGGTGACTTGTGCCGTGTCCCTTGCTGCCGGAGGGATGGATGCTCAGGGAGGACAAAGGCCACCTCCACTTGTTGGGGGCTCTTCCGTCCCCTTCCTGCTGGCCACGGGGTGGGGAGGGCAGCCGGAGAGCTAGCCATCAGGATTGCAGCTGGGGCTGTTCCTGCTTCCAGGAGAAATAAGAGAGAATTCCTCTTTTTCTGTGCTGATATTCATCCAAGTTACAGCCAATTCGTGTGTGTGTTGCCCTCTTGGCTTTATATATCCAAGAAAACAGGTTCCTCCATACCCCATCGGCAAAAAATCTCCTTAGATATCTAAATGTACAAACCTGAAGATGATCAAAATGGCTTTCTCTAGCAAGAAAAGTTTATTCTGCATTTTATTTTTCTTAAAGCTCACGGTTACCAAGAGCTAGTTTACCTGTTAGTAATTCTATATTGTGTAATCACGGTAAATTAAGTTTGAGAAGCTGACATATTTTTTTTAAAAAAACCCCATAAGATTACCACTTTGTAATCATAGTCATTTATGAACCATACGCTCTAGAACGTGTAAAATAATGTGAATTCTTCACTGCAAAGAGTTAAACCTCGAGCTGGGATCCGTTGGATGGAGGTTCCCAAAAGCCCATTGAAGAGCAGGATTGATGGAAGCTGTAGAGCAGGTAACTGGTGGTGATGGCAGAGTCAAACCTGGCTGGGAAAGACCAGCCTTGTTAACAGGTAGATTGAACTTCATCCGCGTATTTTTGGCCACAGCAGTCTCTTCTGGCCATTCCAGGTGAATTTTGCCTGACGTTCAGGGCAGCCAAAGTCATCTGAGAAGAGTGATTATAGGAGAAGTTTTCTTTCTTTTTGGTCATGGGTCAGGAGGTTTGGAGCATTTGGGTTTGTTTTCCAAACGTGGAATTCTTTGCATGTCACCTGGCTGCTTCTCTTTCCATCTTGGAGAGTTCCAGGGCCACGTCATGGGCAGTCATGCTCTCCCCAGCCTCGTGACCTGAGGTGGGTGTCAAACTCTTTGTGTGAACCAACAGTAACACAGGACGGGCAGCTGCAGAGGAACACAGTCTAGGAGTATGTTTTACTGGTATGTTTTTACTGGTATTAAAAGTTTGGGGCACATGGCAGCCAGCTGATCTGAAACACCATCCGTCTCTTCCCAGCGGTTGCTTTTAGGGTTATTCAGCTTCTTTTCCGTAAGTTTTCCTGCTGGTGGAAGAAGTTGCCATCTTCCCCCGCTCCCATGGGGAACGGGACAAGCAGCTCCTGGCATCCTCCAGTGTCTCTGAGTGTCCTTCTCTGGAAGAGCCGCTGCTTCAGCATAACTTCTGCCTCTCCCGAGAGGTACTGAGCATTTGGACTGTGACACCCCGGGATGGCACAGGAGGGAGGTGAGAGGTTGTGTTGGAGAGATGCTGTTCCTTGTGCAGCACCAATGACTCAGTGCTCCCCCGTGGCTCCCTCCAGCTTCACAGAGACGGCAGTTCTCACCGTTCCCCAGCTGCACATCATCTTCTTCACTCATATTGGAAAATGGGATGCTCCCTGTCTTCCACCATGGCTCTCCTCTGACGAAAGGTGATGGTTCAGGGGAGAGATGTCAGGGTAATAAATTGTTCAGGGGTAACAAATACAGGGTCTCTGAAATCAGAGTCTGGTTATGGGGATGATCTCCATTTTGGCTGGACAGGCTTGGCAGCAGAAGCCAAAACTGCGTCTCCTGGCTTTCAAACATGCTGACCAAAAGGTCAAAGAACCTCCCCTTTCCCAGTAAAGCTCATCAGTGCCTTGCCATGGTTGAAGGGGAGTCTGGCCAAACGAAACCGTGCTGGGACCATTTCCAATTCCTTCTTCTGCTTCTCCTGACTCCTGGAGCTCGAGACTAAAACTACAGCATTATGGTTATCATCATGGATTTTATGTTGTGTGAGCTCCTTGCCAACACTTCTTGATCTATGGAATCCCATGGATTCCCAGATCAATGGTGCTGATCTAGCTGCTCTGGTCACAATGGCTGAAGGTGCCTGTGTGGCTTGAGCTAGGTCAAGGAGGCTTCATCTCCAAAGCTGACCAGGTCCTCAGGGGGATGGTTGGAGGTGCCTAATTCATATTTAAATTGCCAAGGGGGGCTAGTCACTTTTGGGGATTGGGACTGACTAGCTGGTTTTGCCCTCTCTTACAAAGAGAGCTGCCCTTTCTCACCAGCAGTCTTTGCCAAAGGAGCAACAGTGGGGATGGAAAGTTGTGATGGAAAGCTGGTGACACATCTGCCAAGTGCTCTCTGCCTGTTGTCATTCCTGTTACTGAGAATTGGGCATTTGGAATGAAAGTTTTGCAATATGGATAGCAGGTGAATATCGAGTGGATGTAGCACATCTAAATTTTAAGATACTATATATATTCCAGCAGTACAGCCCCTCTGATGCACATCCACACGCAGCGCTGGATGCAGTTGTGTGCCCCCCTGCATGAATGCAGGTAGGTCTGTGGAGGAACAGGTGGTGGAATAAATACAAAAGTTTTCTTCTTTCCTTTATGATTTTAAAAGGTACATTTCTTGACTTCCATACTCTCTTGGTATTCTTGTGCCGTTCAGGATCATAAATTATTTGGCTACATGAAGCTTTGTTCCTCTCCCTCTGCAATGTGACTGTGGAACGTGTAGACATATGTGCACACCCCCTCATAAAATTAAGTTGTTGTTTGGGTAAGGCTTTCACGTTCCAAATCCCTGCCAATTATTAAACAAGCACATTATGGCGCTTGCCTCTTGTCTGTGCAGTAATAATAAATAAATTCAGAGCAAATTAAAATAATTTATCATTTTAAACGATCGCGAATGGTTCAGATGTTATGCAGAGGAACTAACAAAACAAGGAATCAGTAAGGAATGAAAAACAGAGTTTGTTCCAAAGGGCTGTTCTGTTGAGGAAGAAACAGAGACTTAAATTACTTTCCTCTTGTCATCTTGCATAAGAGTTGACTGGAGCCGATATCCCAGGGAAACAAGTCCCAGGGGCTCGGGCTGAGTCTTTTCGGAGGCCAATCAGCGACGGGCAGTGCTGGCTCACCCCGGCTCTCCTGGCAGAGACCCGGCCTGATGCTGTGCTTGGAAACTAAAATCTGTGCTGCAGCAGCTCCAGCAGCCGGTCTGGAGACATCTCGGCTTCGTTCAAGGCTGGAGGTGGTTGGGCACAGTGGGGCTCACGCTCTTCCCATGTCCCAGGCTTGTCCCAGGCCACTCTTGCACTGGAAGGTTGTTTCCCATGTTCTTCCTTCTCCCTGCCAGGGCTTTGGCCCGTGCCAACTGCCGCTCCTGCACATCCTAACATCACGGGGCATCCTTTCAACGGGTGTTCTCCCTCACCCCTCCACAGTGGGGCTCTCACTCTTCGTGGGAAGAGAATGAGGAGGAGTAGGTGATGCAGAGCATCCCCTCCCTGCTGCTCTCACCACCTGCGGGTCCCCCCGGTGCAGGGAGAGGGGCAGCAGGGCCTGAGGATAAACAAATTTTTTCAGGACTAGAGGGGTTCAAACTAGAGCAGAGTGAAGGCAAGGGCAGATGGATCTGGGTGGCCGCAACTCTGGATAAATTCAGTGAGGTTTTGCAGGTGACAGCGGCAGCAGCGGACTCATCTGTGATGAGGTAACGCTGCACTAATCAATCAGGTTAATTGATCGTACCCACCCGCAGGCTGCCAACTCTATACCTTGCTTCATCTGCAAGTTAAAATGATCCACGAAGCTAAGGTTGAAAGACAAACCTTGTGTCCCATGAGAATGGTGTTCCTCATGAGCACCGTGGGGAGAAGTGTTTGTTAAACGCCCCTCTGCTCAAGCATTGCCCGGGGACATTGGAGTCCTCTTCAGCTCTGGCTCCCTTTCAGCCTTTGGGCAGAGATTGCCAGTACAAAATCCACAAAATTGCCAGAAAAGAAAGTTCCCACTTGGAAGCAGAGGAAGGAACTCCTCAAATTTGCAAAACTTCCGTTTCATCCAGCTCAACCCAGATACCAGTCCAAGGTCGATGCTAAGTGGGTGATGTGTGTACTTAAGTTCATAATCACTGGGGCAGTCCCTCTTCAGCCTCTTGTCGGTAGTTGTGTCTCCACCATGCTGTGAGCGTGGGGCGGTCATCCTGAGCCCCCAACGCTGAGCCAGCTCTGGAGCAGAGACAGGGAGTGGGGCCAGGGTGACCCTTCGCTGGGGCTCAATAGCTCTGATGGGTGGCTGGGTGTGGTGGTCCATCACACCTTGCACTGCTGGGTGGCTGGGTGTGGTGGTCCATCACACCTTGCACTGCTGGATTGGTGGTTACTGGTGGCCCATCACACCCTGCATTGCTGAGTAGCTGGGTATGGGTGGTCTTTGCACCCCGCATAGCTGTGTGGCTGGTACAGATGGTCCCACTTACCCGTATCCTGCCATACCAGAAGCTATCAGGCGATCTTTATACTTTTTTTCAAATATTTTTCAACTCAGCAGAAAAGATATTTCTTCCTCTGATTGGATGCACAGCTTTTTCCCAGCATTACGGCTGCCAGAGACCCCAGAGGAGGCTGGACTCGTTAGTGCACCTGCATTTACATGTAGGTAGATATGCGAAAGAGGCCCAAGAAGATGTTCAGCCACGGCAGCAGTGTTCCTTGGTGCTCTTTCTGTAGTACTTTCTGTAGGTACCAGCATATGGAGCCCCTCGGTGCCTGCAGTAGCTCTGGCCTAGCTCCGGTTTCACACACTGTACTAATTACACCACCTGTAGAGATTTGTTGGTGCCTCACACACGAGAGTGACCCAGCAGGGAGTTCAGCTCAAGTTTTAATTTTTATACCTGCGAAACTTTTGAAAAATGTAAGATGAAGTCAAACATGCTCCGTTTTATAACGGAAAAACAGTCAACCTATTTTAAAAGATTTTCCCTTGGCAACGGCAGACAATCTGGTGGTCAGACAGCCAAACAGCTATCATTAGTCATGCATAATTAAAACAAAGAGAGTATCCAACTGTTAGCAGTAACAGTTTTGTCTTGGAAAAAATCTCATTAGCATACAATACTTCTTGCAGAAAACTCCAGTCTTTTTTCTCATGCAAATACCCATCTAAATGAAGGAGATACTATATATTTATGTATATATGCTGTATTTTTTTCTGTGCTTATGTAAATACACAGGAATAAGATAACTGTCCGGTTTAGTGCAGCATGTGTGATATGCTGCTAAATTTACATAATGCAGCTCTGTCAAAAGTAGGCAGGAACCTTATTCCTGCTACAAAACACAGGCATACATAATTTACTGTACAGTTGTACGCCTTTGATATTTCACTGGCTTCATGCTAAAAAATGTTTTCAAACTGAATATAATTCACCGGCATAAAACAGCACCGGAGACTGAGGTCCTCCCTCCAGAGCTACTGACGTCGGTGGCATGGTCCTGCTGTCAGTGGAGAGTCAAGGGGCACTGGGATGCTCTCAGGCAGGTGAGCGATAGGAACTGGTGGGAAGCAGGACCACCTAAGAGCTATAAATAACCAGTTAAAGAAGAAAGCAAGGCTTTGAAACCACACTTCCATTTCTTACAGACTGGAGAGGGGAGTATCTGTAAACCACAGGTAGGGGCACACGCTGGCTTTGTCACCAGCCACAGATTGAACGCACTGAGCTGAGCAAGAATGACATGAAGAACAGTTCTCTCCAAGGAAGCCTAGTTGAGGAAGGGAAGTGGCAGTTTCAAAGCAAGTTCTGGTTGATTTGGTGGGGTTAAGGTGTATGTGGTTATGCAAAAGTAGATAGCAGTGACATCTCACCTCTCCCCGGCAGCAGCCAGCTCCCAGCTCCCTGGGGAGGTGGGTGCCTGCCCAAGGGCTGGCCTGAACCCACCGCCCAGACGGGCCTTCACTGGGTGTCCAGGACTGTGCACAGGGCAGTGGGGAGCTGGTGATTCAGTGTATTTATTTTCTTACATTTCAGATTCGTGGTGAAAAAGGTATTTCATCTACCCCTCCATCTATCCCTCCATCCCTCCATCTATCCCTCCATCTGTCTATCCCTTTATCCCTCCATCCATCCATCCATCCATCCATCCACCTAGTAGCTATTGACTTACAGGAGAATCATTACTTTTTTTTCAGCACAGTAGTTGAATTTCTGACTAAAATAATATATGTATCTTTTTATAGAGTTAGTGCTGTTGTTTGTTTGGCTTTTTTTTTTTTTTTTTTCATTAAAGCTGTTAATTTTATGTAGCAGTTGTAGAAGAACATTTGAAATAGGCCAGGCTCCTTGCTGCAGGGTGCTGGTGTGGCTCCTTCAGTGCCTGCTCTAGAAAGGTGCTTCCTTCGGGCTCGGCTGTGGCTGCACAGCGTGTGGAGAAAGGATGCTCGCCGCAGCTCCAGCAGGGTGATGGTTGAGGGTAGATGAGAACAGGAGAGATTGCTCTGTGCTGCTGTGGAACAAAAAAGATTTGCAGTGTTAAATGAAGCGGTACTTACTAATTCTTTTCCCCTCTCTTTCTGCTTGGCCGTGCTGGTTGCTGAGAACTTCCCGTCTAGGGCTTTTTCTTGTCTTTCTCCCCTGTTGTAAAGAAATGGGTCCATGTGCCAGTCGGCTTTGTACCTGGGAGAATAAGGTTCACTGGGACAGCTGAGTGTATTTAAAACCTGAGCAGGTACAACCCTTGTGTGAGAGCTCCAATAATTTTTTTAGCAGGTTTTAATAAGCTACCAGCTGAAGTGCTGAAGTATCTATGGAAGGGGTTTTACCCGGGCTTTAATAACACTGGTGGAAGTTTGCAGAGACAACATGTTAGAGCAGCTTGTCCACTTGGGATCAGGAGCGCGGGAACAAGCTCTGCCTGCTAGTTCTCTATGATTCTGGGTTTGTTTTAATCCAGGAACATTTACTCTCTCCTTTTGAAGTGAGGAGAGGCGGTAGCAGCAGAAGACCTCTCTGGAAGGGTGCCCCAGCCCAGGAGCTGGCCTGAGCTTGGGGCAGCTCCTTGAGGGAGCTGAAGGAGCGCGATGGCCTTCAAAACCACTGTCGAGCTCTCCTGGTTCTCAGGTGGACTTGGAGTGGGGCAGACGGGCACCAGTGCTGCAACAAGGGTGGCTGGGCAGCCTCAGGCTCCCACATTCCCATGGGATGTCCCACGCCAGCATTTTCAGAGCATCTTCTGAGGTTTCTTCATGGTCTCTTGCTAGCCTGGCCAGCTCAAAGCTGTGAAGCGTCAGCTGCTGGGTGCTTCTCTGCCAGAAGGTGAAACCCTGTGTAAGATGGGTGGTGGGTGTTCAGTGTGATGAGGAGATGTGGGGACAACCAGGCAGTGCTGCTGGAGCAGGGTGCCTGGGATGCAGCCTCAGGGGACCGGTACTGCCCTGGATACCAAGAAGCCAATTTACTAGTTCATAATTATCAGAAAGGAGTTTAATGGGGGAGCGTGTAACTGAACGCGTTGCGTTTGCCTGTTGTTTGCAACTGCGATGCTACCCACCAAAAACCTTCAGCTTGACACAGGAGCTCCAGGCATAACCCTAGCTTTCAGTAAATTGTGGTGTCACTTAATTTTCAAATAGAGCTGTACAGGCATGATGGAAAAATGAAAATGTTGAATACCGCAGCCAATGCTTTGGGCAAGTGGTACATGGCAGTCTGGGAGTAAACACATTTTCTGTTTGTGACACAGTTCAAAATAAAGTGTATATTATTACTGATGTAATTTAATATCAGACCAGATTCTCTGTATCATGTGCTGTGAAGAGCATGATGGTTGAAAGCTCCCGTGATGGGTGGTGGGTGTGAGGGCTGGAGAGGGGGCCTGTGTGTGAGCAGGGAGTGAGGTCGGTGCCAAGAGCAGCCCTGTCCTCGATAATGAATGGAAATCGTCGTCACAGCATTTTGGAACCAGGGAACTGTCCTCAGCCCCTTCCTGGTGGAGGACTGGGACGGTCAACGCCTCCACAGCTGCTGCTGCTGCTTTTCTAGCCCTGGACCTGCCAACACTGAGACTCCTCTGGGTGTCTGTGATGCATCTCCTGGGTCTGTGACACATCCCCCAGCTGATATCTTGGCTCAGTGTCCCTTATATCAGTGGTGCCCTGCTCATGCAGTGGGCTCACTGGTTTTTGGGGGAGGCTGCAGGAAGGTACAGGGGAAGCAGACTGTGAAGCCCAAATTAATGGGCTACACTGCGCTGAAGACTCAGCAAGATGTGAAACTGCTCATTTTCTCCAAATTGGCTGAATAAAGGTCAAGAACTTCTTCCTGCCAGTAAGGGAGAGGAGGAGAATTACTCCCATGCCATATGACCCATGGGAGCATGAAGGAGAACAGCCAAGGTTCGGGTACCTTGGAGGAAGGATGAAAGGATGGATAATTTTCCACGTAGCCTTTTTTGCTGGTTCCAGGAAGCTCGGAACTGAAGTGAAGACTGCAGAAGTCAGTGATCACAGCGAGCTGTTGGGTTATCCACCAGGAGGGGATGGCAGCCCTCAGGGCTCTGACCCATTTAGACTACAGAGTGTGTGTGGAAGCCTTGGCCTCTGCCAATGTGACCTTCACCCAACAGCCACCGCAAGAGTTGGAGCAGCCTTTTGGTACCTTGTGCTCAGAGGTGGGACTGGCACTTTGATGCTGAGAGAAAAATGTGGAGTTTAACCAAGATAAACATTTAAGTAACACAGCTTTCAAAGAGTTCTTTGTTGTGTTTTTTAATTCTAGAAGTTGTGTTGACTCACCTCTGTGTCAGGCCCTTAAATAATGCTTCCGTTAGCATTTCCTGCTGATTTTCTTAGTTTCTTGAATATAAGTGATGGTTAACAAGGACTAGGAGTTACAGGACCAGATTTTCAAATTAATAAGATGCTTTTAGCTTAATTATAAAGAAATTGGGAAGTGGTCCTAGAAGAAGTGTCAACTTAAGTGACAACTTAAACAGTGTCAACGCACTTTGAAGTAAATTACAGATGAGGTTGTCCTAGAAGCTGAATGCTTAAAGTCTTTAGGAGATTGAATGCAGCTCTTGGTGAAATCCCCAAATAATTTGATATCCTGAGCTGAGGCAATAATGTTTCCAAAGGCGGTGGGAAGGATGGATGTCTTGGCAAAAATAAACAGATAAATAAAACCTCTGTCTTCCGTGTTTGTCTGCTGTGTCACACAATCTGAAAGGCTGTGGTCTTTCCTGCAGCATAAATGAGTTCAGCTTTGTTGAAAGCATGATTTCAAATAGGTAACTCTGTCAGCTCTAAAAGCAATTATTTCAGTTATTCTGTTCCTAACCATCATAATATAGAAGTTTTTAATGAGGGATTTGGATCAGATGAACTAAATTAGTTAAAAAAATGAGCACAACTGTATATGAAGGTCTCAGAAAGGACTTACATTATTAAATTGACTTATTTAGGATCTATGCTTATAAAGTACTGAGTTAGCTTAGTTACGTACTTTAATGGATGTGATGGAAAAATCTCACACCAGTGGGAATTAAAAATGCAGTAGTTTTGCAGCTATTGTGTTGCTTGAACAATGAAATAATAGATAATAATGCAATAATTAAAATATTTCTTTTCTTCTTTGCTAAATATTTTTGTTTATAAATTTAGTATGGTGGTATAATATTAACGAAATTATAGGCTAATACATCTAAAGTATATGCATTTATTTTTGATGTGTTATGTCATAATTATCTTGAATTCATCATAGGAATTAAATCAGTAAACTGGCAAAGTCACATATTTAAAAATGTGTTCTATATGTGGAAATGTTAAAATGTTTTGATGTCTAGCTACTCCTTTAAGTTCTCTGCACGTGCAAGCCAACTTGCACACCTCTGCTATAGAAATTACTGTTATATTCCTCTCCACAAAAAACATCCCAAACTTTACTGTTCAGGTTACTTTAATTCTTCCGGATTTTTCTTTTTGTTTTTGTAAGGACATTTTGCAGTGTTAAATTTACATAATGGCTGGAGAAACACAGCGTACACTCTCCAAATAATCCTGAAAAATTCTTCAGAAGGTGATGGTGAGTTGAATTATGCCATGCCCCATTAGATCTGGAAGCCCTTTAGGGCTGTTTCTGGAGAAGGAGGGGCCCTGAAGTAAACTGTTGAGTTGACAATTTAACTCTAGAAGTCAGACAATGAGCACCCTGTCCCAAACTATACGTGACCATCACCCTTCAGGATTTTGGAAACCCACGTTGCTTGTTGACTTAAAATGAGAACTTCCCAAGTTATCACCCGCAGCCGCAAGGACCCGCCACCGGCTACGCACCGGGTGGGCATGCAAGGTGGGGCCAGGTCAGGCATTGTAGTTGTTTCTGGATAATTACTTATACATACTCAATTGAGTATTTCAAGTCCTCTGTATAAAGCAGTGTCTCCAATTCTTATCGGAAAGACCTTCTGCTATTGGTGGACTCTGTTTACTTTCTACAATATAAATGTATGAGAAAATTTTGTGTATAGAATCATGGAATCACAGAATTGTCAAGGTTGGAAGGGACCTTTCAGATCATGGAGTCCAACCACCAACCCAGCACTGCCCAAACCCCCACTGACCCATGTCCCTCAGCACCACGTCTGCCCGGCTTTGAAATCCCTCCAGGGATGGTGACTCCACCACTGCCCTGGGCAGCCTCTGCCAAGGCTTCACAACCCTTTCCAGGAAGAAATTTTTCCTGATATCCATCCTAAACATCCCCCATGTATGTATATTTGTATATATATGTGTATATTTTTAGAAAGTATGAAATTTGTGGTACTCCACTTCTGCAGTGGTCCAGCTGCTCCTCACTTTGCTCTGACAGGCATGCGGGGGCCAGAGCTTCTCACCCGGATCCAGAACATCACTCCACCTCACCCCATGCACCAGCAAAGCCCCGTTGGGAAAACCACAGGTAGAGGGTCCACAGGCGTGAAAAGCAAGCAATCTTTTATGTATTTTTCTCTGTAGTTGGTGAACTTTGCTTTTCTGCCTGCACTCTGTGAACAAGTGGTTGGGGGGATGAAAATCAGGGGAGAGGGGAGAAGCTGGTGGGGAAATGTGTCGTGGTGGAGGAACAGGTCAGCGCTTCACAGGTGCGGTGCTCTGGCCGCATCCACAGGAGGCCGGGTGAGGAGTAAATATGTTATGAAAGTGGCCTAATTATGACGAGCAATTTTTCCCTGCGGCCGGAACAATTGGACTAGAAAATTGTACTAGACTTTTCATTCTGAGACTATTAAATAGCGAGGAAGAGAGAACAAAATATATCTTTTGTCACAGCTACTCTTTTTTTTTTTATTTTTTTTTTTTAAGTATAGCGTCTTGTATGTGGCTGGAAATTAGTTTAAAATTAATTTAATTAACTGTATTTCATTTGTGACTCTCTTTTACCTGCATAAACCTTCTTTCTGTTACATTTCTGGTAGTAGGAAGGTGTATGTGTTAAAGATAAAACACAGCCTGCAAATTAAATTCGGATAATGCGGTCATTTGGGATGCCCCGGGCTGGGGGGATGTGATGGGCTGAGTAGGACCATCTCGGGGAGCAAGGGTGTGAAGGGGCAAGGGCAGAGGAAGAGGAGGGGAGATATTGCGAGGAGCCTGGAAATGCGCATCTATGAAACGCCAAAAACTGTTCAAAATTTAAAATTAAACTTGGGGTGCAGGTGTGGAGGGGAGAGGATCCGAGAGTCTTTGGCATAGATATTTTCTGACGGTGGTCTGCACTGGTTTTTGTCTTCCTCATTCCTGTGTTATTTCCAAATATCTGATCGTGTTTTGGTTTTTTTGTCTCTAACACAGTTGCGATTAATTCCCGCTGATGTTATCAATGGGTAATGGATTTAAAATAGATCTTGGTTTGGGAAGCATTAGTAGCACTTTCTGTGATATCCATCTCATCGAGTGCAGCAGTTTTGTGTAAATAGCTCAAGTTTAACATGCATTCTTTGATAAATAACAATAAGGCTTAAGTGGTAACGTAAATAATTAATCCCTTGGGATGCCTGGCCTTTCTAGCCACAGATAACTGGCACACCAGAGCAGTTTTACTACCTGCATGTTATTTCTTCCTGTACCTATGGCCTTCTCTCCCCAGCAGTGGTTCACCTTTCCCTCCCTCCCACCTATTTCAGCATTAATGTCTACTGCAGTGAAGCTGTTCATGCCCAGGGAACACACTATTCTGTTTATGAAAATAGTAATAACCCTGAACACCGTGTGTGTATTTGGGGCTTAATTCAAATAACTCTTGAAACATCACATTTCTGGACTGTGCTGATTCTTGCTTTTTTTTTTTTTTATTTTATATTATCTAGATAAAGTAAACGGTGAAGGAGAAGATTTTATCCAACGCAATTTATTTTTAATTCAAATACGCTTCTGGAATGACTGTCTGGAAAAGCATACTTTTTAATATTTTGGACACATCCAAATACATTTTCTTTTTATAAGATTAAGCAAGTGAGTGATGAGAAGGAATACTGGTTTGAAGTGAAAATAACACTAGTGTAGGGAAGTGGACTATAATGTTCAGGGTGGTTTGGTGCACGTACCTCTGTGGCTTGAGGAGGTTGGAGCTCATGAAAGAGCCAGGTCAGTGGGAGGAGACACTCGGAGTCATGCATGGAGACCGATGGTGTTTTAATGTCAGAGATATGGATAGCTGACCTGCTTATTACAGCTACAGTGAATCGGGAGGAGAACCCGCACCTTCAAGGAGATCACAGTTCATGGTGAAGTATTTTTGGGATGCAATGCTTAGGCTTCTAAGGGCATAAACCAAACCCAACCACCAAACAAAACATTGGCGTAAAGCTTCAGATGTTCACTCGATGCGAGGGTGTTTGAAATTCCTGTGATTCTTCCTGATGAGACAGGGGAGAAGTGGAGTAAGCTTAGATTGTTAACGTTTTTTGCAAAACTTTTGAATTCTTAGATGGAAGATAATATGTGCTAAATAGCACAAGGTAATGTTACTTTTTTATAGTAGCAAGTGATGTGCGGTTTTTACTGTTGATCAAAGTTGATGTTACCTGGAATAGAGTTTCTGTGCAAACGTTTGCTGTCTTTGGGGAGCGCTTGACACATTATTCGTAAGTTAGGAGGAGATAAATTACAATATCCAAAGCACATCTGCTAGTAAAAAGTTTGACTGGGTGCAGAAGAACAGTACAAATACATTCATAGGAGAATAAAGGATTTTTTTTTTCTGGTTTAGAATATTAATTTGACTACATACTTATGGTATTTAATAATACACATCTATACCTGTGTGATAGCAGTGCCAAGAATGTTGTTTCTTTTGCTTCTTCCGGAGGAGAATCAGTAATCTTCATCCGAAATGACAACAGGAATTCAGCACACTGATTACTGGAGTCGTGAACCCTCTTATGAAGTTACGGCATCTCGTACATCGGTTGGCGTAATCAGTTGATAATAAAGAGCTCCACTCAATTAGCAAAATAAGTGCCGTTGGCAGTACTAAAGTATAATTTTGGCCATTTTTAATAGGTGATGCCTTCGTAGGGCGGGCTGTAGTTATTAGCAGATAATAAGTCTTGGGAAGAAGCGGTGTTGGGAACGTGCTACTGGTTATTCCCATGGAAACTTACCCCGGCCCAGGGGCAGCAAGTGCCTCGGGGGATGGAGCTGAGCCCCAGCTGGGGTGATGGGGTGAGATGTGGTGTCTGGGGGGGATTTCCTGCTTACATCTTCATTTTCTGCAGAAACAGGTGCTTCCTGCCATTCTCTTCTTGCAAGGATCATGTGCTTATAAATTTTTATTTTTTTTTTAGCTGGTTTGGTTTGGGGTTTCTTGGTTTGCCTTTTTTTGAGGGTTGGTTTGGTGGGTTTTTGTTGCGTTGTTTCGGGTTTTTTAGTTTGTTTTTTTTGTTAGTTTGTTTTTGTTCTGGCAGCAGTGTATAATATTTTGGATTAAAAGCTATTTTCTGAAAATATTTACTCCAGCTGCCTCCCTGCCCCCAGCAGACACATGTGGAACTTCCCTGTCTAGCAAAGCTTTACGATATTCTCATTAGGAGCCTCGGGCTGGGGGGAGCTGTGCTTTTTAGCATTCATTTGTCTTTAACAAAAAGTAGATTGTTCCTGTAACAGTTCCAAAAACATTTTCACTAGCGAAGAAGTTCTTTAAATAGTACTCACTGGCTGAAGCCGCTAATTTGCATGACAGCTTGATTAAACGTAACCTGGTTCCACACTTAATTTATTTTGAAAGTGTCCAACATTTCCATTCCATTCCATTAATTTTAAATTAGTGGGCTAGCTTGATTAGATTATTTAAGAAAAAAAGGTGATTTTATTATCTTAATTTGTGTAAGTTCAAATCCATACCGTAAAGTCGTCTGAAAGTGGTTATAAATAACAAAACTGTTTGCGCCAGCGTAAAGATCTATTGAACTTGTTAGCGTGATGCACAATGAAGTGAAGAATTAGGTCTTTTAATGATCATTTTTAAGTTCAGCAGAAGTTAGGTTGCAAATTTGGCTCCATATTACAATACATGTTCCTGAGGATGTCGGTTTCGGGAGAAACGAACCTGAAAAGATAATACTTAAGAGTGCGTTTTACACAGGTCTTCAAGGGGACTCGATTTTCAACAGCAAGTGTTGTGTCAGCTACTAGAAGTGCTTTTGGAGCTGCTTTTTAATTGTTTTGAGCAGTTAATGATACAGATACAAGTTAGTGTCTTTGCGACACTATATGAAGAGCCAAAAGGATGTTTTCATGAGTACGGCTGTGAGCACTTTTCCTAGATAAAGATTATATTAGACATCCTAAAATATATTCTGATCACGGGTTAAAATGTTATGGTCATTATTAGTGTCTCAGCACAAGAACAAATAAGTATTTCTTATAAATTATTCTTTCAGAATATTGGGAAGAACAGAGAAGTTCCAGTTTGCAGTGTGGCTAGGGGTTCATGGATGGCCCTAAGTACTTATATATTTCTTTCCTTAGATCTGTACTAAAATTGTTTTGATTATTCATTGACTACATTAATTAATTGTAAAGGCTTTTAAGAAAATGTCTTTTTAGTAGTATCTTGAAAATAATCTGAGTGCCATGTAAGCCTAGAGTTTATTTTCCAAAGTAATTTTAGCTGTTAGGAACCTAAATATTTTTTATTTTATTTATTTATATAATTTTTCCTGAAAGTATTTGTGAACATAAATGTATTTGTTTACTTTCCAAACTGATCCCTGGGATTTTTAGTTATGCAAAAGATCTAAAAGATTTTTGCAGTTCTTCGAGGCAGCACTGATTTTTAGTTTGGTTAAAGTGAACTCAATACGTCGAGCGCTGATTCTTGGCTTTGGGGCTTTTTTCTGTGCACAGTAATTTTCTGTCAGAAACAGCAAAAGTAACAGCAAAATATAAAGACCAGATGTGCTGCGAAATATGATTGATATTCACGCTAATGTGTTATATGAAATGTTTGATGAGGGTGGGTTCACCTTGCTTCACTGCTGGAGATTAATTAAATTTCCTAAATTAGGACCCCAATCTACTGGTTTGTTTACTCAAAAAAAAAAACCAAAAAACAAAAAAAAAAACCCCAGGAAACGCTTCCAGAAGGTGATTTGGGCACCTGAACTCTGACTGCCAATGTCTGGCGATGGGTGGGATGGTCTCTATCATTAAACTAAAATAATTTGTAACCCGAGAAAGTCTTTCTTAGTTTATGCCCCCTGGGATTGATGGTCTGAGCAAGATGAACCAATCCTAAAGTCATAAAACCGCTTCGGAGACAATCCTGTGCCCCTGGAGTGATGTCTGGCAGAGACAAGGATCTCTGATCCACTGGGTATCGTCTGGGCAAGTAGCTCAATATATTTCACGGTAACATTAAACCTGAATAAGTAGAGGAGAGATAGGGATTTTGCCAAAAAAATAGTTTTCATTTTTTTTTTATGATCTGTCATCCAACTTTAACATCACTGGCTGCGCTCCTCTTGGAATCTCCTTGACGCACGAGTCCCTGTCCTCCTTTGTTTTTTTAAAATTATTCTTATTTTTTCCTTTTGAAGAGTCCTGTTCCTCACTATTGCCGTGCAGGCAGGCTTGGGATTCCCTGGGTTACTCATTTTCTGCCTCTCTGCTCTTGAAAACTCTCTTGCCATCCCCATGAAGATGACCCGGAGATACATTTTCAGTTCAGATTTGTATCTGAGATTTGCAAAATAAGATCTCCGTTTTGTCTTCTGCAATCTCCCTGTAGATACCTGCCCAGGAGCTCAAGCTTTACATTTTTAACAAAAGATCATGTATCTTTCATTTCTGCCGGTCTCCAAGAAATGCCTTTTCAGCTGACCCTCCTGCTGGTACCCCTCTCTGGGATCTCCTATCCATGCTCACACTAAACCATGCTGGTCCTTTCTGTGTAACGTCACCATGAAATGAAAACTCCTATTTGAGCTTTTTCATCTTGATTAATGAATTATTTTTTCCTTCTGCTCTTAAGCAACACCATCTTGCACTGTGACTTTTCTTCAGACCTCCACGACTACTATTTTTTCAGACCACCTTCTCGGTATCTTCCTTCAGTTTCCTTTGGTTCCAGCTTCTCTGTCTCATCAGGTATAATGTATTTGTCTTAAAATTCAGGTTATCGGGTAGCAATAACCAGCCATGAAAATGAATGTCTTTAATTTGGCCGCTGCCCTGGATGTGACAGTGACAAAGGCAGCGCGTTGCCTGGGCTGGGGAGCAGAGCACTCCATAGGTCTTCATTTCCAGCCCCGGCCGCGCAGTTTACCGTTACGGAACAGAAAACAATGAAGACAGAGAGGAGAACATTTTACATTTGAATGAGAGGACCAAGACAGGTGACACTAAATATACCTCTAAAAGATAATTTATTTCCTAAATCACTTTCACTTTTGAATTCGAATAGTAGTTATGGATGGAAACAACCTGCATTTAATCAGGGAGGGAGTGAGCGAGCGCTGAAGAAAATACTCTGGGCGTGCTAGTAAATATTTATTTGTGATAGATGTGCATAAGTGAAGGGTAGAATCCAGCATTCACTGGGGCTGAATCCATCTCGTGATGTAATTTACAGTTTCCAAATTTATGAATATATGTATGAAGGGCTGAATACAGGCTCTGCTGTGAATACCAGTAGCTGAAGGTCATGCCATATTTCATTGGAAAGCTAATTTTCCTGGTGTATATAATAAGGTTGCACATTTGATCTTTATGTAATGATTACTGGAGCATTTTAACATTCTATTATGGTGTAAATAAAGGTAAGTATGTAAATATTTTTTCTCACACTTGATGAAGTGAGTGCTGTTTCTGTTCTGTATCTGGGAGCAGAAGCTGCAGCTGATCCCAGTGATGCTCGTGTCTACGAACCCATCACAATGGGACAGGCTCGTGCCAGGAAGAAACAGTAAATTGCCCGTCTTTGCACCTTTCTTAACATTTTTCAATAACTTCTCTGCTTTTGGAAAGGATGGGGCTGATGTCGCCTGGGAATCACCAAATGCTCTCTGAGGCAGAAGTTGTACATTTATTGATGATGGGTGACCATCTGTGAGTCAGTGCATCCGGGTGCTTTGAACCTCAGAGCGCTACAGGGCTTGGTTGAGAAGATCACTGGTCGCTGATCCGTAGATGTTCTTCCACAGTAACACACCATCTAAAATATTTCTGTGAAAAAACCAACAGATTCAAAAACCATTGGTTCAAAACCAATTCACTATATATATTTTTGCATTCTTTTGTGAGGAAGGAGCTATTTCAAATCTATCACAATCTTTTGAGATTTGTCTGAAAGGCTACATGTTTGAGTTAATACTCTTGTTTCTTAAAGAAAGCCAGGAGGCAAGCTGCAAGTTTGGTATGGCTGTGTTAAGTGGATTAAGACCTTGGATAATTAACAGCCCTGAGAAATACCATCAATGTGGAGTCAACTCCGAGTGTGGGTGGAATGGGTCCTTCTGGTGGGGTCCTTCCATTGTGAGCAATGGGAGCAGCTCAGTTTGTTGTTTGCATGAATATTTTGAAATTTGAGATAAATTTATTGATGATAAAATCTGAAAATGATACAGTGATGAGCGGATAGCATCTCGCTAGGCTGGATTTGTTTTAAAAATAGAGTTTACTTTGGGTCCTAATATAAAACCATGGCAAACCCCCACTAACAGGATCCAGAGGTGCACACGTGTGGGGTAATGAGAAGGAATACAAATGCCTTGCTGAGACGAGCAGTGAAATACGATGTATAGTGCTGGTGCCTGTTTGCTCAAAGGTGCTGAAATCACAAAAAGATGGCAGAGGAGAGAGAAAAATATTATATGGGAAATAAAAAATATTTTTTCAGGGAGAAGCTTAAAGAACTCGGTCTAATTAGCTTAGGAGAATAGAAATGGGAAACCTCATTGTGTTGAAGAATGTTTTTATGCCGAAAAAACTCAGAAAATTCAATCTTGGCAAAAAAAACCCCGCTGTAGTAGAAACTAATGACTAAAATCTGAAACTGAGCAATTTCAACAGAAATGCAAAGCAAGTGTTTCCTAGGCAATTGGACTCGATACCGGACTCAGCTATCAAAGGAGTAGAGGTCTTATCTACCGTGGCTGGTTGCCCCTCCAGAAGATACGTGTAGTCCCTTTGTTGAGCTGAGTAAAGTCAGGAAGGTGGCTCTTTCCTTGGCTGTAGTTGTGGGAGATATTCCCTGTTGCCCAGGCACGAGGGGTGAGGTGTTCCACCAACCCTCAGCTCCCCTCTCCAGCACCCCTGTGTGTCACTGAGCAGCGAACCAACATCTGAAAATTTCCTGTGTCTAAACCTTTTTTTCCAGAGTGTGGCTGGGCGTCTCTGCCAAATTAATCCAGTTCTTCAACATATATTAAATTAATATTTAATTTTAATGTCAAAAATCTAATTTCTTGAATGACCTAAATAGAAACTGTTGTGTGTAGGGGTGTGATTGAGAATATTTTAATGCAGGTCGCGAGCATGGGAAAAAATGCAAAACATGTTCAAGAGATACTTGACTTTTGCCTTCTCTTCGTCACATCTGTGGCGCAGATTTGCAGTGTGCCACTGTTCGGATGTGAGCTGCCACTGGAGTCAACCTATAAACTAAAAGCTTTTCTGTGCCTTTCCCCCCCCAGTTAGTTAGCAAACAATTTATTCCCGTGTCCTCTTTCACAAACCCATAAATCTTTTCTATAAGTAAACAGCTCAATTTATCTTTAATAGTAAATTTTATCTGTAGGTTGTGGGAGGCAGCACTTTTTAGAACCAGTGATTTCTGTCAGCAAAAAATAAAAATAAAACTGATGCCTTTGTATTCCCGCACGGTGAGTTCCTGTTTCATTCCGGAAAACCTGGCAGCGCGGCCACGTCCCTGCTCCGCCGACACCGCGCTCCCCAAGACCACTTGTGTGAATTATTCCACTGACAGCTCTCAATCCACAAGGATATTAAAATATTGCAGGAAAAAAAAAAAAAAGAAAAAAAGAAATAAAATGCCTGGAGCAGCGAACAGTGATCTGTTTTCATATTCTTTTTGGGCTGTTTTTTCACCAGGCTTTGCCTTGGTCCCCTGCTTGGCTAATGAAGGCTGGGAGAGCAGGCGGCTGCCGGGGAGCTGCGCCGGCTAATTGGAGGGGACTGTGCCGGTGACAATTAGGGGGAGGAACAGCCGAGCAGGTCGGTATCCTCCAGAGCAGACTCACTGTCCTTTGGGGTCGGTGCCGCGTCAGGGCTGCCGTCTTACAGGGGGATTGGGGTATGGCCCATCGCTGGTGGGGATTTATTTGCTTTAACTCGTATAAGTGTCAGATATATAGTTCATATAATAAACTGCATTAAAGGTTCAAGTACCAAATTCTGATAGTCTGCCAGCAGTTTCAAGATGTTACAGTGATTATGCATTTATACTATTTCCCTGTGTAAGGTCTAACACTCGTAGGCTAGACGTGCTGCTGAGTATTACAATTATTATGATAATCGCGATTATTACGAAGGTGACTGTAGGTCTGCTTGTGGAGCTTTGGGGAGCAGCAGGTTGCTAGTGTGAGATGGCACCTTCCTGCTCCCAACGGGGGGTGAGGACCCTCCTGGCCTGTGCCATCGCTCCTGGGGACAGGTCCGGAGCGGGAGGAGGTGTCCCCTGTCCCAGCTGGCAGTGTGGGTCTGTGCAGTGCCTCTGTCTGGGCAGGACTGGTGTGGTGCGGTGCCATGCTGATGAGATGTGATGCTGGTGAGATGCCGGTGCAGTGTGATGCTGGTGAGCTGTGATGTTAGTGAGATGCTTGTACGATGTGACGCCAGTGAGATGCTGGTTCGGTGTGATGCTGGTGCGGTGTCTTGCTGGTTCAGTGTGACGCTATTGTGATGCTGGTGCGGTGTCATGCTGGTGTGGTGTGGTGCTGTGGCATGTGGTACCCTGCTGGTGCGGTGGGATGCTCGTGCAGTGCAGTGTGATGATGCGATGCTGGTGCAACGCAGTGTGATGCGATGCTAGTGAGGTGTGATGCTGGTGCAATGTGGTGGGGTGTGGTGCCCTGCTGGTGGTGGTGCGGTGCTGGTGTGGTGGGGTGTGCTGTGATGCGATGCTGCTGTGCTGCGGTGTGGTGGGGTGCAGTGGGGTGCAGTGTGATGCTATGCTGGTCCACTGTGGTGTGGTACAACGCAATGCTCGTGCGGTGTGATGCTGGTGTGGTGTGATGCTGGTGCTCTGCGGTGCATTGCGGTGTGGTGTGGTGCAGTGTGGTGTGATGCTGGTGTGGTTTGGTGCAGCGTGATGCGGTGGTGTGCAGGGCGCAGCCTGGCAGCCCTGGCCGGGGGAAGAAGTGGCTGCCGGCCCCTCTGCAGGCAGAGCCTGTGGGTCCCTGCCCTTGGTCCTTGCCCCTGCCCCTGGCTGGTGCCCCTGCTCTGGGTCCCTGCCTCTGCTCTGGGTCCCTGCCCTTGGTCCTTGCCCCTGCCCCTGGCTGGTGCCCCTGCTCTGGGTCCCTGCCTCTGCTCTGGGTCCCTGCCCTTGGTCCGAGTCCCAGAGGCATCGCAGTGACTCCGTGCAGCAGCTCCACACCGGAGCCCTCTTCAGCTCTTCATCTTCTGGAGAGGGAGCCCGTTGCCTCCCTGTGTCTTCTCCTTGACACATGGAGCTCGCTCAGTGCCCCTTTGCCCCGTGGTACCATCCCGTGGTAGCTCTCTGCAGCCCTCCCTTGCGGCGTCCGAGATGTAAAGCTGATTAGCGCAGAAGCCCTCACACGGTGTGTTTGTGTGTTCTGGCAGAGGCTGCAGGATTCTGCACCTTTCTGCCCACTCCCCTGTGATGGAGTCACTGTCTCCGTGGCTGTCAGAGATGAAGTTCTGCTTTTACTGATCTGGTCTCGTTAAAATGCTGGCTGAGAACCGCTTTTCACGGCCAGCAAATCGCTGCTGTGGGGATGAAGTGGGGGCTGGCAGGGAGCAGAGCCCCACAGAGGCGGGCACGGGGTGAGCCCGGTAAAGCAGGCTTGAAGCCGTCCTGCATATTTTCAGAATTAAAACTATTACTAAAAGTTTTCAGGAAGTTTCAGCTAATACACCAGGCAGTCTGCGGAGGCAGCGATAAATCATATTGTGGGATCCTGACAAGCAGCACCGGGGTATTTGGAGGGCGATACAAATCTGCCTGCTTCACCATTCCCAGTGTCACCCGGGTTTAATGAAGATATCCTATAATCTTGAGGATCCAATTTACTAACTGTCACTGTTAATGTAATCTCTATAGAAGTAAAACTCTGGGTTTGACATTAACGCGGACATAGACAGAATCCATTTCAGGTGAGCGTAAAAATTCAGTCTGTGAGGTACCTGTGACTGTCACAGGTGAAAATATTTGCTAATGAAGTGTGTATTAGTCTTAGACAGGTAGAGAACTCCCTTAGTCTCTTAATTTACTTTGAATAATTCATTAGCCAGCACTCTTCACCCATGACAGTCATAGGTAAATCCCAGACTGGAGCTGCTAATTAAAGTTGCAAGATGAAGGCAAGCTACTAACGAGATGCTAGAGAAGTCTTCGAACAATACAGAGGTAATTTTAAGCACATAAAGTTTTATTGTCGGTTTTCACAAGAGGGTAAGGAAATGCTGAAGAATTTACGCTTGTTATAACAAGTCATTAGCAATACGTGTGAATGTAGATGCGAGGCTGACCAAGGGGAACAAGCTTCCCCAGGACCAGGGACCGGTGGCATGGAGATGGGGCCTCAGGGATGATTCAATGTAGTGATATGAAAAAGTATTGAATATTTCACATTTAGCCCTTTTTTTTAAAAAAACAAACAAACAAACAACAAAAAATCCAATGGACCTACCTTGATTTTATCAGACACATTCATGGACCAATACATAGCTAAAATATGACCAATGTCCCTTTTTTTTAAAAAAGGGAGCCATGTAATGAGCTGTACACATGCTGTCGCCAAGCGGAACTAAATAATGAACTTATGGAATGAAAATGCATAGATACACTTTGGGATAGTGGAGATTAATATTTCTTGTTATTTCTTCTACAATTCAAAATTTAGAAATTGCCGAATGAATGTTTAGTTGAGGAGGACAGAAGATTGTATCTGTGTTGTTCCTGCGGCCTGGCCGAGTCAATGTGCAGAAATGTCTGATGTTGCACCATATTTAAATATGGTTGATGTTGGTTGGGACTGAGATCCCCAGAAGTCTGTGTGGGGCTATGGAGGAGGAACGTAAACTCCCCTATAACTGCACTTAGATCATATGCATTAAGAAATAAACCTCTCCATGAGTTAGTGCAGTCCTGGTTTCTGGAGGGATTCTGGCTGGGTCTGATGGCGGCTCCTTCCTGAACATGCCTGTGCCACGGACCGTCCCAGGCTGTCACAGCTGAGGAGCAAACACCATCTGACGTGTTTTGTCGTCACCCAAAATAGGCGGCCAATGCCGGGCACCTCCAGTTGCTAATTACGCTTGGCGTTTGGAGAGGCAGAGCAGATGATATATTTGCGTCATTTTGCTGTGTGACACTAGCAAATATAGAAAGTATGATGTTAAAATCTGCAGGGAGTTGGACTCGATGATCTCCAAAGGTCCCTTCCAGCCCATAACATTCTGTGATTCTTGTGAGAAAATTCAAGTTCCTGTTTTTCATCCATAGAGAGACTCTCCTCGTTCAAATGTCTTTTATTTGTTTGCTTACGTCAGTCTGTGTGCAGCCACTTCCTGAAAATTCCTCTCTTGGTTGTCCAAATGTCCTTGCACTTTCCCTCATCGACTGTAGCCGCTCAGCTCAGGATTGTGACTCTCTCTAAGAGGAAAATGGCCAAGACAAGAGGCAAGAGGAAACGCCTCAAGTTACACCAGGGGAGGTTTAGGATGGATATTGGGAACAATTTCTTCCCTGAAAGGGTTGTGAGGCCTTGGCAGAGGCTGCCCAGGGCAGTGGTGGAGTCGCCATCCCTGGAGGGATTTCAAAGCTGGGCAGACGTGGTGCTGAGGGACATGGGTCAGTGGGGGTTTGGGCAGTGCTGGGCTGATGGTTGGACTTGATGATCTAAAAGGTCCCTTCCAACCTCAACGATTCTATCATTCTGTGATTCTGTGTGGATGCTCTATAGGATGAGTTCAGGGCTCTCTGCTGACTGCTGTCGTGAGGAGTTCGCAAGGTGGGGCAGAGCCCCAGAGCTCTCCCCCCTGGTGCTGGAGTAAGGTCCAAGGCAGCACCGATCTTTCCAGCTGGACACCAATTTCTAGTTTCTTTTGTGCAGCAGGTGATTTTGCACTGACTGAAAGTGCTTCCAACCGAAGCCAAGTTATGATTCATTTCCCGTCTGAATTCAAGTAGGCTCTATTTTTACGCTTCCATAAAGAGTGGGGTGAGTGTGGAGGATTTGCATACTCTCCTGAGAGTGTTTCCAATTGCAGGTGATGGAGATGAAACACCACCGTGTCTACCCAATAATAAGACAGTATCCATTTCCCTACATCAGAAGAATCAGCAACACATCTAAAAAGGTGAACAAATTGTAGCATATGATAAAAAAAAAAAACCAACTAAAATAAATCAAGGGTTTGATTTATACGCAATATTGCTCAGGTATTTCACAGCATTTGTGCATGAGGGAGTTTGAAGTAAGTTTGTTTTCTGCTGCAGTTTTTGCTATGCAGAATGTGAAGAGACAAATTCAGTGAATTAAAGAGGAAATGGGTAAGAGTGAACACTGTCAGCAACGCGTGGTCTGGATCTCTCCCGTCTGCAAGCGCCGAGCACCCACTCTCCTCTTATGTTTGACCTAGAAAACAAAATAAAAGCTCCTGCTAGCCGCAGAGGTGGCCCACCATCTGATCTCTTTTATTTTGATAAAGATTACAGAGTTAAAAGCAATGAGTTAAGTTTATTAGGTTGGAGTTTGTTTGTTTGGTGTACCTGTGGCTGTGGCAGATTGTTGATCAGCAGCAGGGACATGTCCCACCACTTATTTATAAAGAGATGTCAGAGGTGAGGGAGACCATGGAACAGCTTCTTCATCACGGGGGTAAATCTGCTTTTCAGAAAGCTTCTTACTGTTCTTCCACTTCCTCTACAGAAAATACCGATTTTTAGACATTTCATGTTTTCCAGATGCAAAAAATTGTCACCCGGTGTATCCTCATAGGAACAGCAAAGAAAGTTCAATGCTGTATTTTTATGCCTATAAAGAATCTTAGAAAATTCTAAAGTGCCCTTGTAATTATGAAACGGTCCCAAAAGCAAAGGGAGCCGATACCTCCTGGTCTGTGTAAATATGCACAGCCCTGTCGTTTGTCTGAGCGCAGGACTATGAACTAAAACCCACTTCTTTTGCACCAGTTCCCGTGCCTAAGGCCTGAAGTGGTAAAGCAGGGAACTTCCCTCTGGATCCCCTTTGGCTCGATGACTAAATTCACTTTCAACAGACAGACATGTTGTGGGAATGTTTAAATCACCGAATTGATAGCAATTTGTTCAGGTTTTTTATTGCTTTCTTGGATCACCTAAAAGAGGCTGAAATGTTTTCTTTCGCTTCAATCTGACTTTGATGAGGATGAAATGTGACTGTGTGCTTCAGCGGTGACACTGCTTAAAAGGAATCTTTGTATGTAAAGTGCTTAATATACAGGGAAGGGAGGAATAGTAAAAGGTTTATGAGTGTTTGATGCTGCGTGTTCTCCTAAGGAGGGATGAGAGCTGGTGGGAAGCAGCCTCCGGGAGAATTCCTCTCCAGGCACGGCTCCCAGCAGAGCAGCTCGGCATCCCCTTCCCATGGCCTGGCTGTCCAGGGGTGTTAAGGACGGTGGGGGATAATTCCTTACTGCATCCTGGTGGAATAACCACTAGTTTTCTCCTGTTAATGAAGAGGTTGACAGAGTCCCCGTGGATGAAGGGTATTACTCTATTTCAAGCCTTGTTTTAATTCCTCTAGATCACTTGTTTTCCAAAAGTAATATTTAGAAGATGAGTAAACTCCTCTCCTTCTCACCCCACAGCCTCCTCCCCCGCCTCACCCCATCATTTAAGCGATGTCCCATCTGCTGAACCCCAGTGTTAATGTCTAGTTTCATTTTGGTTGCAGGAATGGTGTTGTTAATCCCAAGGAGCGCGCAGTGCCGGGCTCTGTATGGCACAGGCTGGCTTTTGCCCTGCCCGTCGCTTTTGAAGTCCGTTTGTAACTCACCAGTTTCAGCCGTGCTGTTGCCCAGCAGACGGGGCTCGGGGCGGCAAACTGGGGAAGGATCTTGTGCAACAGCTTATTTCCCGTGAAAATGAGAAAACATTGACATTGCACCTTTGTAATAAAGCACATTGAATTGTAAATGAAAAGCACGTAGCTGTGATTTAAAATGCAAGCAGCTCCTGCAAATCAATATATGGCTATATAAAAAGAGTTCAAAATGATAATACAAATTAATCCCAGAGAGAAATATTCATAGTAGTCATGATACGCTGATTTCTGCCAGTCACAGCTTGATTGCATTTACAGTTACATTTGTGGTACTCTTGATAAACCCATGATTGGACGATAATGCTCACATTTGAACAAAGTACATCCTTGAAAAAGCCTTAAAACCATGAAATTCATCCCTTGCCATGCCTCGCCTCTGCTCAGTTCCAGGTCTAAGGATGGGTCTTTGTGGGCTTGGCCCTGCAGTGGTTTTGCCCTCAAGCAGCTCACGTCAGCAAATCAATTCCTGTCCTGGGGTGGGCTGGACCTCCAGCCTGGTCTCCCCCAGGGCTTTTAGCCTCCTTTGACCTTGGCAATCCATAAGCACCTGCTTCAGTTTCCCAGCAGTGTATTAAAAAATAATCGAGTCAATAGCTGGAGTTGTGGATGGGAAGCAGGGAGGGCTCCTCCAGCAGAATCCTGGGCTGGGAGGAGCAGCGGGATGGCAGCAACCTGCGCAGGATGGGGGTACCAAAGGGTTTTTGGGGCAGCTGCAGGAACACCTTGGGTTTCCCTCTCCACAGCTAACATGAGCCATTTTTCACCAATATTGTAGAATCATGGAATGGTTTGGGTTGGAAGGGACCTTAAAGTCCACCCAGTGCCCACACGTCCCACCGGACCAGGTTGCTCCAAGCCCCCTCCAACCTGGCCTTGAACCCCTCCAGGGATGGGGCAGCCACAGCTTCTCTGGGCAACCTGGGCCAGGCTCTCACCACCCTCACACCAAAGAAGTTCTTCCCCACATTTCATCTCAGCTCCATCTCCCCTCTTTCAGTGTCCAACCCTTCCCCCTCCTCCTAGGGCTCCCCTCCCTCATCCAGAGTCCCTCCCCAGCTTTCCTGGAGCCCCTTGAGGGACTGGAAGGTCTCCCCAGAGCCTTCTCTTCTCCAGGCTGAACCCCCCCAACTCTCTCAGCCCCCCCTCCCAGCAGAGGGGTTCCAGCCCTCCCAGCATCTCCGGGGCCTCCTCTGCCCCTGCTGCAAAAGGTCCAGGTCTCTCCTGTGCTGAGGACTCCAGAGCTGGACACAGCGCACCACGTGGGCTCTTGTGAGGTTGGAGTAGAGGGGCAGATACCCTGCGATGGCAATTGGTTCACCTGGGGCTGATCCGAGCTGAAACTTTGTCAGAGAGATGATCCGTTCCATAGGGCTCCGAAATCTCTTGCACAGGACAGAGGGACAGCACATACGTTCCTTTTCTGTGCTAAAACACAGCGAGGCAGCATTTTGACGTGCAGGTAGTTGATGAGGCTGTCTTGGCAGTCTGAAAGAAGCAGAGCTGCTTGTTCTAGTCAGATGGTCGCATTAAATTGTCATCCCTAAGAGCCTTTTAAGGACTGTGCTATCATTCTCATTTCTCCTTGGCACAGGCCGGTTTGGTTTGTGATCTGCTGCTCTGACGGGTGAAAAGGGATAAATCTGTGCCCCAGGGATCCCAAGAAGAAACAGTTTGCCTGAATTACCTGAAATTATCTGAAATCTGAAAATATCTGAAATGATGACCTTTGAGAGTGTGCCTCTCACTTTCCATGGGCTGTGACTCTCCCGTTTTTTTCCTGTTACTTAGAAAAGGAGGTTTTCTGTTGGTATTCATGCATCAAGGGCCCCTGTTCCCTCACATCCCTTGGGCTGGCTTCCCCACCCCTGCATCGAGGAGTGGTAGTGCTTTCCTCAGGTGCACGTTTTCGGTTTACACCAAACTGGCATTATTTATGGTGGAAGAAGCAATGTTTGACTCCCCTGCTCCAGGCTGGGGTTGGTGTGAGAGTGCGGGCAGAGGATCAGCCTGTGGGAGCCCCACAGCCCTTCTCATCCTGAAGATCCACTCCTGCCAGCGCTCCATGCACACGGGAACGTCTTTAGGAGTTAGTCTTCGGGATTTCTAAATTTCCTTTAATACACAGAATAGATTTCAAACAACTAAATTCCTTCTTTTTCTTTCTTTAGAGCAAATAAATGGTGTTTGAACAATGAATTAAATACTTGCAAAAACCTTCAAAAAGTGTATGAAAATTTGCAGGTGCCTTCTTATAGGGGCTTTTTCGATGTATGTTTTGATACGTAGCATGTTACTGAGTTCACACAGTAACCTGAAGTGATTCCTGAATCCAGGCTTCTCTGTAAAACATGCACCTGCTCCAGTAGCTCCACAAAACTCAACCTCTGGTGAACGTTTTATATAACAGTCTCTTTTTCGTCACATCCTTCTAGATGGCTTTAGCTTACATCCTACTGTGCTCTGCATCTAGACCCGCGCTAAGATTCTTTCCCGTCCGTGTGTGTCTGGAGGGTGTTGTGGTGGTGTGCTTTCTTCTCCAGGTTGGTGTGTAGGTGCAGGAGATTGTGGCTGTCCCAACATCTTGGCCATGGGTGGTGGTGACTTGGGCTGGGGCACGGGGGGGCTTCAGCATCCCTAAAGGAAAGCCGGGGAACGGCTTCCCACATGCTAATGGTGTTAAAAAGACAAAGTTGGCATCTTCTCCTTCTCTTTCTTCTCTTCTACTTCTTAATATGAGGATTTTTATTTTGTTGATTCATAGGTTATCTAAATACGAATAGGTTCCCATCAGTCAGCACCGCTGGTACCACAAAATGAATATAAATGTTGTTTTCGGTACTTCCCTAAAAGAAGGAATGTGTGTCTGAAATGTAAATCCGCATTCTGCGGTCTTTTCTCATGGCGCCTTGAAGCCTAACTCTTTAGGGCTGTGGGTTTTTTTAAACGTTAATCAATTATTTTGCTCTAGGCTTCTAAATCGGTTTGCAAGAATTTCTGTTATCTGTGGCATTATGTTAATTTCCAGCGGTTGGTAACAATCAAGTATTATACAAAGCATAAAAGTTCGAAATGAGAACTCTTTGCTCGTTCCTCCAGATGAATGTTGGAAATGTACACAGTCTGTTAAGATTTTCTATTTATTCAGGGACCAAGCTTTAAATTGCACATGGCAATTACTCAGTGTTCTCCATGCTAACGTATTCTGGAGCACTAAGGGAAAATTATGGTGCACTCTTGGTAGTTTTAGAAAATGAACTGAAGCAAGATCCAGTAGTGTTTGCACCGTGCTGAGGCTCCGGGGAGAAAAGGAGCCCACACGCTGGTGCACGCACACCCAAAAAATGCATGCTGATTTGTAGCAGCTACCATTGCCATTAAGGTATCAAAAGCTAAATTAAATGTTTCCTACAATTCCTGGTTGTAAAATCAGATAAAAAAAAAAAAAACAAACCAAAACCTCCGTGAACCTAAAACCATTCCCCTACAAATCAAGGCCTCTAACTGAAAAGGAAAAAAACAACTAGTTTCACTTTGGTCCAAAGTAGCCCCAGATTTACCCCCTGCTGCTCAGGCTCCTACAGTGGTGTCCGTGGGAAATTTGCCTTGGGGATGGGTTGTGCCCCTTGGGACCCCCCTCCCCCCGCCCCCCGGCTTCACTTTGGGGGTCACACACACGGCTGGACCCTGCTCTGAAGGTTTTCCTTGGCAAACATATGGTCTTGATCTCCCAAGACACACTACACGTGTATTTCTCTGCCAGGAGAGCTAATGGCTGGCAAAAAATCATCTCGCTGCAGCATCTTGTTTATTTTTTTTTTTGCAACATCTTTACAAATATTTGTATTTAAAGCTCTCTCATTAGAACTAATGATAAGTAATATGCACAAGGAATCAGTAGCAGATACTGCAGTTATTGCATCTTACATTTAAAATGATTTAAGTCAGTATTCTTGACAAATAAAGCAGCTGACCTTTTATTAAAAGGGATGATTGGTGTTAGTAATTAAAGTAAGGCACTCCAGACGTAATACATCTTCAAAGTATCCCCCTATAATTTGTCTTTTCTTGCCTCATTTGAAAACCTTTCTTGCTTTTTTGAAGTTGCTTTTGTAAGGATTCTGAGTAACTGAAATATTGAAAAATAATTTCCTAACCTTAGCCATAAAAATTCTTGGAGGTGTGAGCGCTTCTTTACAACATGAGAAATCCACTTTGTCGCAGCACTTTAAAAGAAGTTTCTTCCCTAGATATGGATGGAAAGAAAAGTGACCGTAGATGGTATTCTAGAAGTTCAGGAACTGACACACCGGCCTTCTATCACTGTGAAAAAAAAGTCCCTTTTCAGCTTTTCTGAGTTGTCTTTTCTTCCCGGGACACAGCATCTGTGTTGTGTATGTGGGCAAGTGAGCAACGCAGGGGTGGTGCTGCAGAAATCCCTATTTCCCATCAAGGAAAAGGAGAATCTGGCTGAATAAGCTGCGTGCAGTGTAGGACAAGGAGCAGCAGAGCTGATCCTCTCGTGTCAAGGATGTTTGCTCATTACAGTTACAAAGCTGTAATGTATTTTTAATCAAATTGGCAGTTTGAAAACCTGAAGTGCTTTCACTTCCACCTCCAAAAGATGGAAAGTCACTGTGATGATTTTGCTCTAACTATTTCTATTTTACAATGGATGTAACTTATTTTTCCCATTTAGTAACTTAACTTGTTGCAGGTAAAAGAACGATCGATGCACACTTCTTTTACTGATTCTCAAATGGTTCTCGTATTGTAAACCAAATACACTTAGATGTGTTTGTGTTCATGAAGTAATTAATTTCCATCATAGGTTTACGGCAGTGTTATAAAATCAGTATTCCATAATCAAAGTCTTCTCTCTTTCTGAAGTTTAAGATGGTGAAACCTTGGTACCATAGAAATCAGAGGGGATGGGATTCTGACATCTGATTTTATAAGCCTTGGAAATCTTTGTTACTTAGATTAGACACCTGTGGTCTTTCAGTCTTTAAAGAACAAGGAAAATTAGTTTTTCCCTCCTCCTTGTCATCCTTACCGTGAATGTACAAAAGCAGTACAATACACGCGTAGTGTACAACAAAACATGCCAAACTTTTTTCTGCCGCCTTCAAGAAAAAAATAACAACCAACATTAAAATGAAACGGCATCAAAGCAGACCAGTAATTTTCTTCACATATGTAATAACTGACTCTTTCTTTTGGCTGTCTGAAATTTCTGCTTCAATGGCTTTCCCTGCCGTGATGCTCAGGAAGGTAATGCTGACAGAGCTGGAACCATCTGTCATTAGGTGGTCGCTGCAGCACTGGTGCGGTGTTCCCAGGAATTTTGTGACACCCTTATTCCCTCTGTGGTGGGCAGGAGATGCCATATGTCTGCCAGCCTGTCTGAGCAGCTCTGGACTCCTTCAGTGACCAGGGTTAGAGCACCAGCCCTGACTCGAGCTTTTTGGGGCTCCTCAACTGCTCTGCCCTTCGTAGATGAAGGCTGGTTCCCGCGGTGTCCTCCATTCTCTCCTTTCCGCCTTCACTTTCATATAGAAATAAGCCTATTTGTTATGGGCATTGATTGAGTCCAGTGAGTGGGAGATTGGACTAGATGGCCTTCAGAGGTCTCTTCCAACCTAAATAATTCAATGGTACTAATCCATATTCCAGCAAATTATTTCATTTCATTTCCATGCAGTAGATGTGTTGTCATTATGATGATGATTGTTATTAGAGGTACCAATTCATGTTCTCATTTCATGCTGATGCCCAAGCTTGCTCAGGGTCAGTCATGACATCTGTAACATGTTTTATCAACTGAGATCGAATATTGTTGCTACCCTTGGTTCAGTGTTAAAATTCAGAGTGCTTTTTCCCAATTAATGTCCAGAGGAGGTTGTTGTCTGCTCTGCTGAGCTGGAAGAAGCCAGACCTTACCCTGGGGAGGCAGAGAGCTCCAGCTGGTCTCAGCAGAGCTGGGATACGCTTCTCAGAGGTGGTGCCAGTGGAAATATGAGGCAAGTGAAGAACAGGAAGAAACCATAGTCAAAACAGCGCAATGAATTATTGAAGAGCCTGTAGGAGTGCAGCCGTGAAAGGCTTTCAGAGGGCTGGTACATCTCTCAGTGATGCATTATGGTTGGGTTTGATTTTGGACAGGAAACCAGATCTCTGAGTTACCTCTTGCGTTATTTCTGATGAGTTTTCACTCATCACATGCATTAATATGAAAACAACATATGGTGAGCACCCTGTATTATGAGTGGCTTTCTAGAAATTCATGTTGATTTTGATAGCCTTTGACCTACAGCTGTTAAAGCTCTGATTCTCCTGACTTTCTGTGGTCCTGCATTAAGTGGTCGTGGCCAGAGTTTAAGTTATTTCACATGGAGAGAAATGCCTGAGGAACTCTCATGTCTTATTTCAATGAGAATTAAGCCAATATAGCTGAGATGCTAGTTCTTAAATTCCCTGTTTGTCTTTAGGCACTTCAGGTGTCATTTTCAATCTTGCCACTAACACGCTCTACGCACCAAAGATTTTCATCAGTGAGGCTGGCTCTTCTCTTACTTAAAACTTACTGAAATTTGTTCCTGTTTTCCTTGCCACCTGAAATTTCCATTTCCTTCATAGAAATGACGGTAGTAAATGTTGGTAATGTAAGGAAAAGATTTGACTTATATCAGAATTAAAGAGAATAGATTCAACCTATCCTTATCACCTGAGCTCAAAAGCAGACTCTTCTTGTATTGTGTGGCATTAGTGACCCACTACATCTGACTTTCTATTTTCTTGGATTAATTTCTCAAGCAATACCTGAAAGTCTGAAGCTTAGTACATTTTTATTTAAGTTTGTAGCTTTTGACATGCACAGAAACATTCACCAAAGACCTTGCTGAGTCTAAGGTGATGGTACTGAATGAGGAACACTGGGTGAATAAATATTAAGAGCAGACTCTAAGGCACCTTGGTGTAGCTTTGCTGATGTCAGTGAAACTATGGCAATTTAGGACATGTAGAGGGAGAATAAGTCTAAAACAGGAAATTTGGATACACCCACAAATATGAGTAAATATAATTTCAGTTAAGGAGGCTCCTGTCTCACTGTATAACTACAGCTTTACCACTGTACGGTGAAACGTGTATCAGTTCCTAAGCAAATTCAGAAAGAAATATATATATATATATACACATTCAGGTTCTTGAGCTTTGTGCGAGTGGATGGGAGGGAAAGGTGCCCGAGATGTGGTCTGGGAATTTGGTGTGTAGAGCAGAGGGATGCTCTGCTGAGAGTGTGGCGTGAGATGGAGGAAGAGGTAGATGTGCATCACAGTCTGGGGGTTTGGCATCCCAAATGCACCGCCTCCGCGCTCGCTTATTTTTGTATAATATGATTTTAAATACTGCCATTTGAATTTTCTAGCACTTTTAAACCATATTATCTGCATGTAAGTAAGTGGGTTGTGGCTAAGATGAAGGGTCCTCAGACATGTTCGCAAGTCTGAAAAAGGCACAGCTTTATTTCTGCCTGTTAATATGTTCTCATGTAAAAACAAGGTGTTTGTGCACTGGCTTAGCTTTAGTGACAGCATGGGGCCAAAGTTTCATTTGGAGATACTACTGTGCTGTTTTGAGACAATCTAAGACTGGCTTGGTTTGCAATGTTTTGGAAATCAAATTACTTCTCTCTTCCTGTGAACCAAATGGTACTATTCTTTTTCTTTTTCAAAAGACATGTGATATGAAAAAAGTACAGTGGAGTTAAAATTTTCACACCTTTCTCAAAACTACACATTGAAATGCCTAATTTTTGGGCAATTCAGTCCTGAGCAGGGTCTTGGGCTTGATTGTGAAATTTATCATGGACCATCAGGTATTTCTATGTGCTTCTCAACTGAATCTGGAGAGGTTTTAATTTTTTTCTTAAATAATCTAGGTTCTTCATTAGGTTTCATCTAAGTTTATCAACTGAGGTCACCGAGGAACTTTGGGCATTTTCCTGAAATCAGATCTCCACTACAAAATGCTGCAATCCTGTTGAACAGTCTCTCTTTGTGCAGCATCTCCCCTGGGTGTGAGCGCCCAGGGTGGATGGGGCTGTTGGGAGGACTCTGCCTCCATGACTCAAGGGATGGGAATGTTGAACATTCCTGTCGTGGGAGCTCAACTCCTCCCTGAATAGAATTTGATCAAGAAAAGAAAATGTCATGTTTCAGTGTAGCACAAAGGCTGCATCTACTGTCATTTGCAAAACAGTTCAGAAATTACTAGTAATTCTTAATTTTGGGTGAGTAGCTGTACTTGTACAGCCTTTTACACCCCAGGGAAACAAATCCCTCAATAAGTGATTGAGCACTGGATTTTCTCCAGTGAAGGCTTCCTGTAAGTATTTTGTGAGATCCTGCATTTGTTTTCTTCTGTATTTTTCCCCACTCAGGCACAGAGACTTACGATGAGTAAAGGGAGGAGAACAAGTGACAGCGAGAGTATTAATAAGAAAACAGATTTACTTCTGTAACTCTCGCAGAAATGACAATAGAAACAGAGCCGAGGGGCCATAGTGACCAAGGCAGGACTGAAGCGGGACCAGCTCACACCAAGGCAGGGGCATGAGGAAGAACAAGTCTTGTGAGGAGCGGCTGAGGGAGCTCGGGGTGTTCAGCCTGGAGAAAAGGAGGCTGAGGGGAGACCTTCTCGCTCTCTACAACTCCCTGAAAGGAGGGGGGAGCCAGGGGGGGTCGGTCTCTTCTCCCAAGGAATAGGTGATGGGACAAAAGGAAACGGCCTCAAGTTGCCCCAGGGGAGGTTTAGGATGGATATTGGGAACAATTTCTCCCCCCAAAGGGTTGTGAAGCCTTGGCAGAGTCTGCCCAGGGCAGTGGTAGAGTCGCCATCCCTGGAGGGATTTCAAAGCCGGGCAGACGTGGCGCTGAGGGACATGGGTCAGTGGGGGTTTGGGCAGTGCTGGGTTGGTGGTTGGACTTGATCTGAAAGGTCCTTTCCAACTGAGACAGTCCTGTGATTCTATGAAAGACAGAATATGCACACAAAAATGTCTATCTCCACTGGCACTGCAGTCAGTGAAACGGCAGGGGCTTAAAAGGCAGCAGTATGCTTACATAGCTGGATTTTGTTCACACAAAGCACAAAGACATGTAGTATATGTTACACCAGGGAAGACCATCCTTTTCCTGGGCAGAAATTTGCATAGTTTTCACCAAGTCCATCCAATCCAGAATTCAAAAGAAGAAAATTCAGTAAGACGCACATTCTTGTGAAAGGGATGCACCACGAAGCCTGGAGCACGAACGGATGTTTTTCCTAGTTTTAGGAAACAGTGTTTTTCCTCCCTCCATCTTTACTCGCTGCCTCCTGTGACTTCTGCCTTTTCCTTCCCATCACACGGTGTTAGCAGCGAGTGTGAATTCAGATGGTGAAACATGCTGTGAGACAGCCATGGTCTTTGTCTTTTTTCAGCTGGCTGGGAGAGGAGCATGCTCAAGAAGGGTTTATCCTAAGAGTGAGTTTTTAAAGTAGTTTTTATATTTTCAGACTTTCATCTATCTGATCCTTCTAGACTTTGAGGTGTTGCCTGATAGCAGGGTTCTGGTGGGAGCGTTGTACGTGGCCGTTGTGCCAGCCAAAAGCCCTCTCTCAGGGTCCACACAATACTTTTTTTCACTCTGTCGTTGCGTCTTTTCCCTTTTCTTCATGAGCACCATGAGTATATTTCCCAGAGCCTTTCTGCCAACGTCGTTTGGATCAGTTTTACTTTTCTGACTGTCAGTCTTATTTTTCACACCTCTGACTTTGGTCCAGTTTTTCACTTGTTGCCTAATCATTATTAAGGGATGACAACAAAAAGATCTCGTGTTACCTTCCGCCTCTCAGCGTGAGCTCTCTTTAGCTTTGAATTATTACAGAAAAAATAAGTTTGTAATTGGGCATCTTTGCTTTACCTGAGACAGTTTTTTCTCTTAACAAGTTTTGCTCGGCAGTTGTTAGGTATTTTTAGATCCTTTCTAGTTAAACTGGTGATGTTTTCTTGTAGTAACCTCTGGATACCAAAGCTGGTTTCTTCCTGTGGTGTCACTTACACAGCCAAGTTGAAGGGCAGAAATTTAGTATCTCGTAACTTGTCAGTACTAGTACGTGTTTTAAAACTCTCTGAAGTTGAGTCATCTTAGATCAACATTGCATTATTGGTCTGGGACTGTGAACTTCCATAACCAAGAGTGGACCTAAGGATGCAGGAAATGTTTATGGGCAGGGTTTGGTGGGACGCAGGTGGAAGTGCCCTGAGGGCCTGCAGAATTAGCCTCTGAGATTTGGACCCCTTGCCCTAGAGAAAATCTAAATGGATGCTAAGGCCAAGTCCTTCTTCCAGGAGGTTTGCACTGCAAAGGAAAAGATGGGGATGCACCAGAGAGGAGAGGGGAACGGGGAGGTGAAAGGGGTGAACTGATTGCTCACGGCAATGTGAAGGTGATGGGAGGAGAAGCCCTGAGCGGAGACGACCGCAGAGTGGGCACAGTGGCTGTGGGTGATGGAGAAGGAGGACAGTGTGGACAGTTTGGGGGGTGGGCTGTGTCCTGCCCGTGGTGGGATGCAGGAAGGGGGCAGCCACAAGGGGCTGGGCTGAGCAGCTCCCGCTGGGTGGCCGAAGAAGGTGGCCAAAGCGCTTGGATTTCACTTCTTCTTCGTTGTCATGCTCTTCAGTCCATCCAGACGCAGCCGCGCTCCCAAGCTGCTCATTTAATACCGGTACAGTGGGAATTTCTGAAGGGAGAGGGGGTTGGACCCCAGCAAGGCTCTGTGCCAGACCCTCCCCTCCCACCGCCCGAGAGGCGCGTCACGGCGGCGCTGATGATAGACAAATATGTGTATTTAGCTGCAATTTCTAGCTGCTTTCCGCGGCGATCTGTGAAGGAGGCAGGAGTGCAAACATTGCTCGCTCTCTGCAGGGTAAATACCTTTTGTGTGGCAGGCAGCGGTGGAAAGTTTGTGCCTGCGTTGCACTTACCAGCCACTGCTTAAATCATGAATGCTGTTAGATTGCCTCTAATTGCCTCGGAGATGCCGTGACTCCTCTCGTTACTGCCGGCTCCAGTTTCCATGGGAAACGGTGACTTCTGATCCCGAGAACTTGAGCTTAGACATATTAATGGTGTTTGGTTATCCTGCGGTAACGACCCCCTGAACTCCCGCGGGTGCACCCACCGGTGGGATGCTCAGGGCCCTGCAGGACCCGCACGGCGTTGGGACGGTGCCATGCCGACAGATCAGAAGGGAAAAGGGAACGTATGCCCTGCGAGAGCTAGGCTGCAGCATTTTTTGGGAAAAAAAAAAATATGTTTTTTTTATTTGATTTCCACAACGAAGAAACACAAATATTTTTAAACTGTCCAACACTTTCCACGACCTGTCCATAGTTACGTTTGGATGATCTGTTTTCGTGGCCGTTGGTCCCAGGCCTCACCAGCTCTCCCGTGCTAGTGAGCGGCGTTTTGTTTCCAGCACACTGTTAAATAAGCTTCTTCTTCAAAATTAATGGCCCAGCAGAGGAAGTCTGCAGCTACCTGGCTGCAATAATGTGTTGGATTTGTCGAGTTTTAATGTACTGAAATTCAGGATTGAGAAACATTTGCAGACCAGCTTTCTGTAAGGGATTTTTTTTTCTCAACTAACAAATGTTTTTGTATATTTTTAGAAGGAAATGAGATTTATCTTTTCTCTGTATTTTTTATATGCTCCCTTGCTTAAAGAATGGTTGCTTTTTAAAAACAAAATCCTTTTCCCAGCTTTTGTTGTTGTTGTTGTTTTAATAAAGGCGTATGAGAGAGATGCGTTTGAGCTTTCATTATCTGGGAAAGCAAAGCTCCTAATTTATGTGCATGTTTAACAATGTCCGCCTTTGTAAGGTATGTGAACACCTTATCTATGGTTGTTCCACTATAAGTGAAAGAAAGAAATCAAGGAAGAAACCAAACAAATGGTATGTAACATTGCATGCAGAAGGTGGAGGAGCAGAAATCCTGCCACCGCCCCAGTGGCACAGGAACCCTCCGTCTCTGTGGGGTGCTCAGGCAGATGTTTGGTCGTTGGGGTAGGATGTCAGGCTTCAGAGATGGACCAGAAAAAGAGATTTTCTCGTTCTGTTTTTTATCACGGATGATGAAAACCAAGTTATCCCCACATCTTGTGATGATGGTGCGGATAAAATTATCTTTTCTGGCACTTTTGCATTTTTCTTTTTGACTTTCTGAGATTCCAGCATCACTGAGAAGTGTGAACAGCCTGGGGAGGGTTGGGAATCGCTGCCCTCTCCCCACTGCCCACCAGCAGAGACTCTCTGGCCCGGTGCCTGGCTCGTGTACAGCCACGGCAAGCAGCACTTGGGGATCTGCCACGGGCAGGCAAACCAGCCAAATTTCTGGTGACTTTCCTCCTCCTCGGCTGAAGGAATTTGAGGGAATTCTTCAACAGTGAGCCTCTCGAAGGCTTTCCTTTCCCTCCCTCCTTTTCTTGCTGCTAGCAAAGGGAAGCCCAAGGTGGATGCTCATGGCCTTCACCGTCCCTTCCGTTTGCTTTTTCATCTTTAGGTGTTACCATTTGTAGGTGGAAACTGCTCCAACCATTCCTGGTGCTGCTGGGTTTGGTCTTGTTACAAACTGGTCCCAGTGAAAAATTTCAGAGAGGTTGGTACTTCCCAAGCAAGCTGTGAGACAGCAAGCAATTAGTTAGGGCAGGTGGTGGTTTCAGGTGAAATGTGGCGTTAAGGTCAGGTGCATTTTGCTGGTTGTGACTCAGTTCCACTTTGTGAGCCTGAATTCACTGGAGTCCACCTATTGGTTTGTGTCTTCGCACACCGGTGATGCTTTGGTAATGCCTGGGAAGAGGTTTGGTTCACGAGTTTGTTCTTAGATACACACAACAGGGAGGCTGTTATCAGATGAAGCCTGTACGAGCAAGAGCAGAGGTCTCTAATAAATGAAAAGCCAAATGTCTAGAAGCTGAATGTGTCACTGAGCTTTTCTGTGTGGTCATGTTCTCCTACAAGTCTGGTATTTGACCCGCGATTGTCAGAGCACTCACAGCTTCACCGCGCGATGCTGCACTGCTGGCTCCCTTCTCATCTTTCTTTCATCTTTGTGATGCACCGTATCATTTCCAAAAGTATTCCCAAATCTGTTGCCAGAGCAAAGCAAAGAACCGTCCGAGCCCCTCTTGGATGTGTGGATGCTTCGCAGCCCAGCACCAGGCACGGCTGTCATTCCCTGGGGGGCTGAAGCCCATGGGGAGTCTGCAGCTTCTCTCCCTTCTGCTTCACACCATTGGGTTTCGTGTTTCTGGCCCCAAAACCAAGTCAGAGAGTGGCTGTGCCGCTGCCATCCAGCCTGGTGTCAAGTAAAACGGTTCCCTTGTTTCCACCGGCTCCCCAAATTAATTACAGCTTTGGAAAAAACATAGCAGAATGGAGCTGAGCGAGAAAAACATTTCCTTCTCTCCTCTTCTGGCTCAAAAAACCATGTTGGTGTTTTTTTTTGTTTAACTTCCTTTCCCAGCTGAACACTTTAGGAAATTTGAAAGTATTTTTGATATGGGGTTCTAGTGAGAAAAGTTATCACCAAACGGCCCGTTCCCTCAGCGGTGACACGGCCCACGCTGCAGCTCCATCCGCGGCAGCAGCTGCTGGAGCTGAAGACGGGGATGGAACCCTGATGGTCTCCTGCCCCGTTCCATCCCATGTAGCAGTCGCACGGCTCCGGGGGCAGCTCCGAGCACTCGGAAACATTCCACAGGCAGGATAGCCCGTGTTTGTGAGGACTTTGAGCAGCTTTCGCTCAGAAAAAGCAAAGAAAGTTGATTTTTTAATGTAAAGATTTCAGCGTAAAATTGCTCTGAAACGAATGAACCGTCCCTGAGATGACATCCCAGAGGGTTTCGCTCCCAGCTGTCGCTCTCCTGGGATGGGATGCTGCACAGGCAGGACGTGCTCCGGGGTTTGTCTTCCAGCTCCACCTGAGACGAGTTACACGCACAAGTCCCCTGGCGTTGGTGCACTTCAAAAACCACGACACCCCCTGCTCCACAGGCTGCGGTTGGTGCTGCTGAGGTACAGCTCACCCCCACCCCCCAAGGGCTTTGCTTCCCCTCCTAAAAACCCACCCTTTTGTTCTGGAAGAACTCTGACACGCACAGATGTAGCCAAAGTGATTTTTCTTCATTAGGATGAAACCTCATTCTTCTCCTGTTCCTTTTTTCGTGCTAGTTTTTATAGCTTTGAGAATATTCAGTTATTTTATTTCTACTCCCTTAAAAAATAAAACACTGGTGCAAGCTAAATATTATTTTGAAAAATAAGGTGTGAGGAATTGACTGTGATTGCACAGTAGTGAAAAAAAATTTGTGTTTTATTGGAAAAATAATAAGTATGGATCGCTTCTGCTGTAAGGAGCAAGCTGGTCTTATTAAAGCAATCTAACTACGTATATAAAAGGGCAAATATTTGTTGAAACGCTGCACAGAGGAACTGGGCTTACATTGCCCGTGACTGGCAAAATGTAATTTTTTAAGGTTAATCTACATTCTCTTTCTCTCTCTGGAAAGTGTTTAGTATTCCCTGGAAGCTCTGTTGATCAAGGAACTCTGCTTAGGGTTGCAAACCGTCTGAGCTGGTTTTTACAAGGGGGTTTTGTAAATGGCAGATGGAAAGGGGGTGCTTGAAAGGGGGGGTGCTGGTTCCCCCGCCTAGCCACGCCGGCACAGGTTCTCCCTCACCTCTGCCTTTCCTCACTGCTCCCACTTGGGCTGGCGTGGGGGAATGAACACAAGAAATGGTAGTCATCAGCACAGTACACGTTTTTCTATGCATGCCAAAGAATTAAATCTGGTTTGCTGACAAAGATTTTTTTTTTGGACAAAGATTTTCCCGTTTGCTGTCAGCGTTGGGCGGCAGCTCTGCACACCCTGTTTGTAAACTGGAGAAGGGAAGGCTCTGGGGGGACATTATTGCAGCTTTCAGTATGTAAATGTCGCAGACGGGGTACACCGCCACAGTAAAGGGGCTTGCAAGAAAGATGGGGACAAACTTTCTAGCGGGGCCTGTTGCCATAGGAGGAGGGGGAAGGGTTGAAAGAGGGGAGATGGAGCTGAGATGTGGGGAAGAACTTCTTGGCTGTGAGGGTGGTGAGAGCCTGGCCCAGGTTGGCCAGAGAAGCTGTGGCTGCCCCATCCCTGGAGGGGTTCAAGGCCAGGTTGGAGGGGGCTTGGAGCAACCTGGTGTGGTGGGAGGTGTCCCTGCCCAGGGCAGGGGGTGGGATGAAATGATCTTCAAGGTCCCTTCCCACCCAAACCATTCTGTGGTTCTATGATTCTGTGTCACCTGCGCACATGGCTGGGCATGGCAGTGCGCATCACTCTGTACATGCCTTGTGAGTGGTTACAAGACAAATGAATTTGTGAATAAGACGTACGGTTCTCCTGGCAGTTTGCCGAACTCCCTCAGTATAAAATAAGAGTTTTAAAAGCTACTGTATTTGCCAAGTGTTAATTATGAAAAATAAAATCTGTCTTTGGATTATTGACTAAGCCACTAATTACTGATTTACTTGCTCTTGAAATAATGTCCTTTAAATAAGTGGTGGTTTGGATGTATTCAATGAATTATTGTATTTTATTGCAAGGTATTATTAATCTCCCATCACAATTTAAATATTAGAATTCGCAATGAGCCATTCTTGGTGTTCAACGTATCGTTCAGTTGGTCAAATCTTAAAGCAGGATTTACTGTTGTGAATCCCTTATGCATATATTTATCAATATTTATATAGTACTTGGCATTGAAGAACAAAAGCTTATTGCTGCATATCCTCCATGTATGCTCCACAAATCCATGACTTCGTACCTTTCTGGAATGAAATTGTTAGAAATTTGAGAGAAATAGAGAAAGTAGATGGAAAATCAGCCCACAAGAGCATTATCCTTTGAGAAGCTATGAAGGGAAATCCAGAAAAATTTGACAGCAAGGAGTCAAATTTATTAGGCAGATACTAAAAGAAATTAAGACATCCTGTTTGACACAGAAAGGTGTCTGAAGTGTGAAATAGACTATCAGACGAGAGGACTAAGTCTGCCAGGCATTGATGATGGCATTAACATACTGTCCATCTGAACATGAGAACGAAAGGTGGTGATGAACCTGGGTGGTTACATGCTCACATTTCCAATCCAGGCTTCCACAGAGTCTTCTTCAGATTGCATTTAATGTTTAGATTTGTCTTAATATAGAGTATTTTGCCCCTTTAATTTATAAATTCTGCTTGTCTAAGGAATATGTGCTTTTTCTATTCTTGCATTAATGTTTATACTGTCCTTGACTATGCAAAAGGTGGATAACCTACCCCATCTATCTGTATTTTACTGTGCAAAAGACATAGAGCTGTATTATAGAGGCAGACTAGTCTTCAATGTAGACATGGTATTGTGTCACCAAAAATGGGGGAGGATCCAGCAATGTGACGGTTACAATATTGGGCTGTGTTTAGGGGAATTGCTTTATCGTTTCTGCACAGCTTATAACTTTTTTTAGTGGAGTTGGTGATGTGCTGCACTTGAGGATTTGGCACTATGTAAGTTTGGTTATGATTATGGCAATATATATGATTATGATTTAAGATTATGACAATTAAAATACAATGGCTTATTCCTTTAATCTAGAAGATGAAAAACTTCCTTAAAATAACAACAACTTTTGTTATAGACCATCTTGTTTCATGCAAAGCAACTTTTCAGTAATTTTACATGCTGTATATTTTTAAATCTTAGATTCCTAAAAAAGCTAAATTCTGATATTGATCTCATGTCAGTATACTTAATGACACCCCTTACACCGCAGACACACGGCAAGATGTGGGCTGGGTGGAACCAGGTTGTCTCGAAGCCAGTTTTTACTCTGTTTTGACCATAGTTGTAAGTTGTTCCTATTTGCACGTCTGATAAAAGCGAATTTAGAACTACTCAATGCTTAGATACTTTCCAAATGTTCACTGAATTGCTCGTAGAAGACTGTAATACAATGTATGTGCTTTGAAATATTATATTTAACATCAGAATATCTGGACTGGGAAATTTGCAGTGATCCAGCAACTCTCTCAAATGCGACCTAAAATTTGCCTCATAGAGTCTCAGAAAATTCTGCGCTTTTAATCCAGTTCCCTTTCTCTGCAATTACTTTTAAACATGGTTAGTGCAAAGATTTTCTATTCCAATCACTTAAACCACCATCATTAATGGAGAGAGCTCAGCCATGATTCTTTTTTCATTATGCATTCCTTTAAAAAAAAAAAAAATAAAAAAATTGCTTTTTCTTCCCAAGTCAAAGTGTGTCAGTTACAAATTCATGGTATCTTTCCAGGTTGAAAGGCTTGTTTTTCCTGACAGGTGCCAGGTTCACTGCTGATGCAAATTAGTATTAAAGGACAATAAATGAATGACAGAGGAGATCTTGAAAATCTTCTCAGCCTAAGATGCTCAGCTGCAGACTTTTAATGCCTATAAAATATGAATTGCAAAGGGGCAAATTATGGAAGGATTCAGAGCACTGATATCTGAGGAGAACAAGGAGATCCAGCTGACAGGCTCATAGAAGACAGATCGAAGCACCTGGACATATAAATAGCTTTTAAATAAATAAAGAGTGGTACTTGTAGTACTTGGGTAGTTTAGTGTAAGAAATAAAAATTCGGTCATTATTACTCAGTTACACTTCACAGCTAAATAGTTCTGCACATATATGTACCTCTAAATGCTACTGTATCAAAATACAACTTTCATCATAAAAAAATGGATGTGTACCTAGGACATTAATTAAACAGAGAAAGCTCTGCTAATTACCCAGTGCAATCTAGCATTTTGAGAATGTTTCTGTTGCCCAGATAACTTTTAGCATTACTTTTTTTATATTTTGCATTGCATTTTCACTTCTTTGGCTGCATGGTTTCCATTCCTGTGCTGAGATGAGGCAGTGCCAGAGGCTTCCAGCTCCCTCTGGCCCCGCATGAGGAGTCTCTGCTGTTACCCCAGGGGAGAGAGCTCCTGCGGGAAGAGCCTTGTGCTGCCAGGGAGAGGCTTCCTTCATGTGGAATGGTTCCCTCTGCAATGTGTCGGATGCATTATGGCTTCAGGGGTGTGATAAATTCCCAGGTTGAAGCCGGTTGCATATACGTGGAAGTTATAAACGTGGCAGTAAGTGACTCTCCATGATCCCTGTCAGACAAGACAGGAGAACGTTCTCATTACTGGCTGTTACTGTTCGTGTTGAATTGCTCAGCTCTTATTTATATTTTCTGAAATGTTTTTCCAAGGCATGCTGAAGGCAGGAGTCATTCCCTCTGTGTGTGTGTGTGTGTGTACCTGAAAGGTGAAAGCAGATTCATAGGGCTCCCAGGTTTCTGCAGAGACCTGCAGGAAGGATTGGAGGGGCGATGGGCAATGTTGGATGCTCTTGGCATGCAGGTTGCAGCCCGGGGTTGCACAGCTTGTTTTCCAGGCGTGTATTTCTTCAGCACTTCCAGGTGTCTAGTATTCTGCCTGACATCAAAAAATTTCAGACATCCACATTTTCAAATTATGGTTTTGTTTTTGTTTAGCCAAGGCACATTTTTCCAAGTCCAAAGGGGAGAATTGTCCACGGAAATCCGTAGTTTTGATGGTTTTAAGACATGTTGAAATATCCCACCTTCAACAATTTCTTTTTTCATATGTTCATGACACGGACTGATGCTGCACAGACAGACCGTGTTCCTGGCCACAGGGTGTTTTAAGAAGATTATCAGCCAGGAGTATTGGTGATGTTATTTGCGTAATGTCCATAATACTGAGTTTTCGGTTTGGTTTAGTAACACCGGTAGCAAGCCCTGTTAGATCATTTACTGTTAGCTAAATGCTGACAACAAAGACACCTTAAAAAAATTATATGCAGCGTACTACATTTCCTTCTGGGCCATCTCTGAAAAAAGAAGTGCAAGTCACAAGAGTGACCTGGTCAACAGACTGTGTCATTTCTCATGGCAAGGGAAGCGTTCATCATCCAGTCTCATCAGATCGTCTGTTATGAATAACTTAAGAAGAGCTTCTTAAACTCAGGTAATATTTCCTGTGCAACCATATTATCTCACAAACAGCGTTTGTTCATGCTGCCTCCACTCTGTCTTGCTTGTGTGAGTTCATATCACCCTGTGCGGGTTCCCCAGGGCTGAAGGAAACCAGGTCCATCACCCAGAGAGGTGCAAAAAGATGTTGGGGCGCTGCCTTTTTTTTTTGGGTTACAATCCCCAATGTCCAGCACAGGGAAGCAAAGGTCAGTTCAGGGAGTGCCAGGTGCCACTGGCACCACTCTCCTCCAGCCCTGTAATGAAAGGGAACTTCTTTGCTATGTGATTCTTCCCTCCTGTGTAGCCAAAGAGCAAGGAATGAGCCCAGCTCTACCTCCAACTTCAGGAAACCTGCTGGAGAAGCCCTGATCCACCTTCCAGAAATAAATCTGAGAGATGGTGTGCTTATAACGTCTGCGTGAAATCCTCCTTCTTGGGGAGGTGCAAAAGATCTCCTTGACCGGTCGAGGAGCATATCACTGAAATTAGTGATGAGGGTGATTAAAACAGATATTTTCAAACAAGGAGTTGAACAGACTTTTGAAAGGGTGAAGGTAATCATCCATGGAAACGAAGCTCCAGGGAAGTACTTTCTCCATCTCTGCCTGCAGTCCAAGCATTAGGTGCTTTTCTGAGCAGTATGGAACGATTTACCTCAACAGAAAGGTTGGAAGAGGTTGGAAGAGTTCTGCAGAGAGGAGTGGAACAGTCCTCTGGTTTGCAGGTTATGGGATATTGCCTGGAATGGCTTTAATGGTGGTAGTCGACTTTACAGAGTACTCCCATGCTGGCAGCATACCGGTGTTCGTATCGGGGTCACAGCAGTCCTCCTGTTCTCACCCATAACCTTGCTCAACGCTGAGCCCAGCTGTGGCCACAGGCTGGGGATCTCCATCCCGGGGAAGGCTGGAAGGACAGTGGGATGTCACTCTACTCCTCTTTCACCGAAACTCTTTCCCCATCATCTGCAAAGGTGTCTCAGCTCTTCTGTGAGCTTTTTTTGTGTGTTTACACCTCTGTAGGTTCCCAGCCCTTCTTTCACATGAGCAAACCCAAGTATTTCCTACCACTTGCCTGCAGGTCACCAGGCTGATTACTGGCATTAAGCCACTAAAGTCATTATTTCGGGGTCTGTGTGACGCAGGAAAGCATGGAAGCAGCATGGGGAGCAAGAGGAGAGGCTTGCATTCAATAATTTCCTGTAGTTCTCTCCCGGCATTAGGCTTAATTGTTCCTTGAGTCTTTAATGCAGAGATGCTTTTAAAAGATGGCTCTATATCTCTTACAAAGATGGTTCTATATCTTTTCCAAAGATGGCTGTCCAAAGCCCATTCATAGAGATAGTTGTTACAGAGTCTCTATGTTGATTCATCCTTTTTTTATGAGGCACTGGCTTTTTATGGTCCCATTCACCCTTTTTTTTTTTTCTGTGAATTTTTAATTATTATCTCAGTGTCACTGAGAAAAACTGTAGTTGTCTGAGTATTGGTTATAAAGATTTACTTTTACTGGAGTCTTGTGGTACTTCACTGCTATAAAATGCAGTATTGTAGAGTAGCACAGGAAAATTTAGGTTGAGTAATGTTTTAGAATCAATAAATGCATACATGACTGCAGCTGCAGATACGTTTGAAGGCTCACAGACCACATCCATCATTTATACTGAAACTGAGTCAGATACAGAGCTTTGTTATCTCAGCGTTTGTTGTGGGGACAGGACCACTCTCGCTTACAGAAAATAAATGTATTGACATCTTAGTCTGTATTGATTAAAGCACAGCTCTTCTTTGGGCATGCGTATTCCTGTACTTTAACAGGAAAATACTATGGACAGTAAACTGAAACAGTGGAGGGATTTATTTAAGTGATAGCCTTGGGCACCTTGCAAATTCGTAGGTCCGTAGTTAGCACACCAGCAGGTTTTCACTGAACTCACACTATGTGGGTGAGAGCAATAAATCATAAATAATGGGAAAGGTCCCTGTCTGTGACCTGTCCGTGGCCATTCCAGCACCCTCCCCACACACCCGCTCCCTGTCCCTCTGCAGCCCTGGGGGCACCCTGAAACAGTATTACACTGGTGCATAAATTTCTGCTTCTGTTCTCCAAAAGTAATCGATTTTGCAGCAATCATTTTTTACACAGTATTACCTATGAGTATTTTGTTGAGTTTCACCTTATATATTTTTAATGGCATAACTCTTGAATTGCTTCTGGTCAATAACCCCTTTTCATTGCTGGTTATCTTTTATATGTAATCCTATGAATTATTTATAATGGGGGAAAAAATCTTTGGAAATACATTTTCTGTTTAGTGAGACAAAATAAAATCAAGCAAAATCTAATATAAAATCAAATCAAATCCCCCTGAGGGGGGGTGCTTTATTTCCTTGGAAGTTCAACATAAATATATACACAACTAATCCCAAAAGTTAAGAAATAAACCAAAGTAGAACTTATTACTATTCAACATACTCCTCATTCTGCTTTAATGGAATGATACTGGCTGGGCTGTATTTTGATTTGGCAGTAGTGCCTGTGGTGGTGAAGGAAGGGATGCTGCTGTGGGGGCTGTCTTCTCATTCTTCTGCTTGGGTGGGTCTGGGTGAGGTTCTTGGTGCGCAGCAGGTACTTCTGGGTACTTGGAAGCACCGTGTGTAAGGTGTGTTTGATGCCCACAGGGCAAGCAGTTGTTTGGTACAGAAAGGCTTCCAGAAGATGTCTTAGGTCTGCTTGTTTATCACGCCTTCCAGTAGAAAAAAATGAATTGTTTTTCATCCTTATATATTCATCACACCCTATTTAAAGAGCTTGAGACCTGGGTTGTGGGAGGTGAGCGATCAGGATATTTTATAAGCCATGTGTCCTCAGCAGTGAACTGGTGTTCCCAGACAAGGAGGGTGAACGCATCCCTGGGACATTTGTGTGGCTCCTGCCCGGGCTCCAAAGGAACGTCTGGTCTCCACAGCTTTATTTTCGGGTCCTTGTCCAAGCACCACAATTATGTTAAACTTTGAGAAGACGAGAGCCTGACATTCCTTCCCTGTCTGCACTGGACAGTCCCTTCCAAATGGCACTGAAATTCCTCCTCAAGTGACAGCCTCATAGTTCATTACGTATGCAAATCAGGTAATTACTTGGTGGTATGCAATTGCATGCACATCTTTGCATGGGTAATTCTGAAAATGGTGCCTCAGGTGTTAAATGTTAATCTTTTTCCACACATGCCACCCAATTATTTATTTTAATGCATCTTTTTTTCACATATAAATCTATGTGTGCCTTGACATGAGCAAAAAATTAGATCCCTTGAAAATTCAATGCTGCGTTAGAAGATAATTGCAATTTCCCATAGGAGGGAAGAGTACTTCCTTTTATTTTTATTTTTGATCCGTAGTTTGTTTTATAACAGGAATAAGCTCTTTGTAGAATATTTGCAGTAAAAAAGCTTTGAGATTGATTAAATGCCTTGGGTTCCTCTTGGCCATTAATCAAACTTGGCAGCCATTTATTGCTTTGAACAGTGCAAGGCGGTAGAGATAATCCTTTAAATGTAATAAGTCCCTTCAATATAATGAAGTATAAATGCTGGCGTGGTGATGTAAAAGTTGCGTCTTTTAGTAATGACATAGTAATAACACATTACCAGTCACCGATGCTCCTAGTTTTTAAATTTCTGACAAGCAGAGGTTGTTTACAATTTACGTGCAAAGAATTTCTACTCAAAATTAAGATCTGCCTTGTTACTTCTAGGTATTTTAAAAACTAAAAGCAAGACAGAAAAAGTGACTGGATAAAGGGAAAGAGGAAAAAAACAAGTGTGCTGGTACAGGGCTCCCTCCCCACACCCCCAGGACGGCGCGTTTATTCAGATCCCTGCAAATCTTCTTACCATATTGTTTCCCTCACCCATTTCAGAGAACAGCCCTTTATTTTAAATACTGCAGAGTTGCTGGGATTAGTCATAATGTCCTTTCTGCGTGCAGAGATGCAGCTCAGCAGCTGGCTGGGTTCTGGCCCCTTGGTAATGGCCAAGACCTTTAGTCCACCATCAACCGGTGCCAAGAACCGCCGTTCGGTGAGCGTGGAGTAACGAACATAATTCATCCGGACGCTTGACATCTTGTGCTATATTGTCTTGAATTAGAGCAAAATGCTACAAAATATTTTGAAGTGTGTGTGAGGCTGCATAACAAGCAAATTTAATGTTAAATAAAAACGCGGATATCCCGTTGCAGCATGACAGTGGACCTCTTTCTGGGCTCCGCAGGTACTTGTGCAGCATCTTACCTTCCTGTTGCAAACTGCCCCAAAATGTCCAGTTTGGTTTTAATTGTAGACTAAGAAGGAACTTTCTGGAACATGCACCAGAATTTGTTTGTTTACTAGAGCTTTGGATTTTTCTGGGACACTTGCTTAGCCTAAATATTTTTCCTTTCTAGTCTCTGCCTGTTTATTGATGGACCCAATTAGCCAGATTTCAATCAGTGCTCAGCCGTCAGCCCCAGGTTTAATGATGGCTCTCTTTGAAGCCTGCCTTGTTACATCTAGGACCCGAGCAACCGCTCTCTGTTGCCTCTACAAATTGCTTTATACCAGTGTTTGTTCTCTGTTGAGCTTTATTTCACATCTGAAGAGTCCTGCTTCTTCTCCAAGGCATTGGACAGGGGCTGGAGCCTTGGCATTGGAGGTCAGACCCTCCAATGGAGTTCAGAGCAAGGGGTAGTTCATGTCGGTTTTGGACAAAGATCGTCCATGACAGCAATTTAATCCGATTCCCAATGCCTGAAGCATGGTGCACTTCCCAGTGTGAACCCTGGTTTAGGAGAACTCGGTGGCTACGTCTGAGTGAGGCAGGAATGGCCGGTGCTGGAGATGCCAGTCCCCATGTGGCATCTCAGGCCACCTGGGCTTCAGTAGCATCCGGGACTTGGGTTTTGAGTAAAGGACTTTCTTAGTTCTGAGGTGTGCTTGTGGAGGTCAGCTTTGGAAGCCCCAGTGATGTCCACAAATGCTCCACAAGGACCTTTTCTTCTGTTGTACATACTGTTCTTAAAACTTTATTCCTGGAGTTCTTCTGGCTTTTTTATTAGTTGTAATTTTTGGTCCACTTATCTTCATCTGTACATCTATTGAGAAGTATGATTTTCGTTCTACTCAAACAGGGCTTAGAGATCCAAAATGTACTCACTTCCAAAGTTTCTCTGAGGACACAGCACTTTGCCGTTCATGTAATTACAGAGGTGCAGGTTTCCTTTTTTCTGATGATGGGAATTGCTGATCCCATAAACCCCCTGGAGCCGTCTGTGGCGCCGCACCCCTCACCAGAGGCTGCCGCCCCTGGGACCAGCACAACTTGCCTGGGGCTCTACGGTAAGGTCACTCTTTTTAGGCACTGTGAAATCCACAATGCAATATTTCGACAGATAATCTGGGCAGTGTGTGGGATTAAGGCTCCATTAATCGCCCGTCTCTGCGTCACACGGGATCCCCGACAGCCTGCGCTGTGAGACCCCCATGGCAGCACGAAAAGGGCAGTGTCCCCCTGTGTTTCTCGTGGACTCCTGAGTTTATTTTGCCACCCTGATCCTCCCGGGCTGTAGATGACCCAGAGCTCTGCTGGGGCCACTGGTGAGCGCTGGCTGCTCCCCCTGTGAGACGCCCATCGCCATCTCTCCAAATACATCCCTTGCCCCTCCCTGGCTGATATTTGTGGTGTTTAGTCTTGTGGCTCCATATTTTTTCCCATATTATCTTTAATTTTGCCTTGATTTTTAAGGGCTATAACCATCCGGATTATTTATGGCAGCAGACTGACTGCTGGAACTGAACATCTGAGGATGCGCAGCGGTTTCAGTGCACTCACGTTCCTGCTCTATACAGGGGCAATTTTGCACATTTAACATAAATCTTTCTTTAAATATTTATAACGTTACCAATGAAATTCAAGTGTGAGTAATAATAATTAGGCTGGAAAAAATCATAGCCTGTGGCATAGATAAACTTACCTGTATTGAACTCAGCTTGAAAAGCAAGATATATCAAAGTGGTATTTTATTTTCTTGCAGTTATATATTGACAATGGTTGAAATACTGGGTAATATTTTGCATTATGCAGTTTAGTTTCACATAGGGCATTCCAGGTTCCTCCCTGAAGCTTCTTGTTGAAGCTGACTGGTTTAATTTGAGACAAATATCACCTTCAGTAGGAACCGTAACAAGATGTTACTGTTTCCTGAAGATGCCGTGTTCAACCTTCCTTTATGGCCTGTCATTATGGCACCACTGCATGGGTTCAGGCAGCACAAGCCTTTTACATGGACCCATCAACTTGTGAAGGTGATGCATATTCCCTCCTCTTCCCCCAAACTGGAGGTGCACTGTTGGTACACCGGTTGTGGTGGTCCAGGGGTCTCAGTGGCTGCATCGTCGTCCATCCTTCCCTCTGTAGCAACGCTGTGCTGTGGTGGGCACTGGTGGTTGGTTCTGCAGGAGGAACGATGGGTGGAATGGTGCAGACTGGAGTTTCTTCCAGGAGCAGTGTCTTCACAGCAGCTTGCCTGTGGCTTTCACAGAATCAGAACGGTCAGGGTTGGAAGGGAGCTCTGGAGATCATCCCATCCAACCCCCTGCCAGAGCAGGTCCACCCAGAGCAGGTTGCACAGGAATGCATCCAGAGAGGGAGACCCCATAGCCTCTCTGGGCAGCCTGTTCCAGGGCTCTGCCACCCTCACAGGAAAGAAGTTTTTCCTCATGTTGAGATGGAATTTCCCCTGTTCCAATTTGTGCCTGTTGTCCCTTGTCCTGTCCTCTGGCACCACTAAGAGTCTGGCCCCATCCTCTTGCCCCCTGCCCTTTAGCTATTGCTCAGCATCAATGAGATCCCCTCTCAATCTGCTCTTCTCCAGCTGAACAGCCCCAGGTCCCTCAGCCTTTCTTCAGCAGAGAGATGCTCCCGTCCTTTGATCACCTCTGTAGCCCTTTCTTCTCTAGCATTTAATGTGGGAATAAGCTGTCCTTTTGATGTGATAAATTGGGGTTTTTATGTCATAATATTTCATAATTCATTTTTTACTCATTATTTCATTGTCAAATACATTGTTCCCTTCAAAACTCAGTGGTGGCCACTGGCTGGAAGAGTTATGTATTACTTTGTAGCTTTGAAGATAGAAAAGGTATTGGTTCCCGATCCAGAAAATACATGGGAAACCTTAGAAGTTATTTGTCTGAGAAATTAAAGTCATCATAAGGAATGGACAATATTTACAGTATCGCTCTACTCTTATTTCACAGCTGCAGTGTAAAACCTTACTTCCACATAAATTTATTATTTACCTTTGTCGCTGGAGACCTTGTCCCACGTTATTTATCATATATATTGTGTATGATTATATTTCAACTTCAAATTATTACTGGCAGATGTGACTATTTCTTGGCACCTCTCTTTATTACACTTTGTACCCAGCAATTCATTTTTCCTGATCAAGTCAGAGTGTCAGACACGTAGGTTTCATGATTTATTACTATGCTTCAGTACCTTTTGTCTGGAGTATCCAGCTGTTCTCCAGCTGTTATTTTAGCATGTGTCTTACTTTTAGAAGGTTTAAACCGTACTGTAAAAGCTCTAATGTACTGCATCTCCGTAATCCAGTGCGATTATAATGTGTACTGAAATAATTACTGGTAGTCATTTTGCTCTTCTTTTTTGCTTTGACTACGTAGATATCCTGTGGCAAATGACAAGCATTTCTTGCTCTACTCAGTTGAAACATCAAGGAAAAGTCTTATATCAATCAGGTGGTTCTGAAGTCAAAACAAACAGTACTTAAATATATAGAAAACAGTGAGGAACAGCATTATGTCTGTCAGAGGGTAAATTGTGTTCATACTTGGCTCTAGAGCTTGTAGGGGTTTAACGGCAATTGATTAAAGACATGTTAATTCTTACAAGCAGTATCAGATACATTTATTTAGGTACATGTACTTAATTTGGGGTATAATTTTAAAATTTGACTGTATATTTAGTTGGTCGCCCTAATTCAATTTGTGATACCTTCAAGGAAATTCTTTCATAAGAGGAAGAGTATTTTCCCCCTCTCAAAGTGTTTAATAATCCCCATTACATTCTTTGATGTAATTGATGTACATTCTGATACATCTCCAGAGCTCTTTCCAACCTCAGCTGTTCTCTGTTAAAATGGGTTCTTACTATAGGAGAATTTTTTCTATAAAAAGTATATTTTTCAATAATAGGTATAAAACCACATTTAAAGTTTTACAAACAACAGAAAAGTTCTTAATTCACGTCGTAAAATATTAACAATTTAAAAAAAATCAGAGAATCACAGAATTCTATGGGGTTGGAAGGGACGGACCTCTGGAGACCATCCAGTCTAACCCCCTGCCAGAGCAGGTCCACCCAGAGCAGGTTGCACAGGGATGTGTCCAGGTGGTTTTGAATGTCTCCAGAGATGGAGGCTCCACCACCTCTCTGGGAAGCCTCTTCCAGGATAATAATAAAATTATTATTTATAATAGTTTTGAAAATTTGCAAGTAAAATTATTTCTACTTGTCAGATTTATTATTGCATTGCTCTGCCAATGATGTCACCTACCTTTCAATCCTTGATGCTCTTTGTGACTCTGTGTGGCTCTGGTAGATGCTCATGGTGCTACTCAAGGGACGTCAGCTTTCTGCTTTCCCTCGCTCCAGAGGAAGCTCCAGCTCAGTCCCGTATGAGCTTTGTATTTGGACAAAGAGACTGTACGGTGACCACCACAGTCTTCCTGCTCTGGGGGGGGTGGAGCAGTTGCCTAGCAACAACTTTTTTACTGAAAATTTGACTTTTTCGGCAATGTGACACAGCCGGGTTTGCTGACCCTGAGGTGGGAGAGCCCAGAAGGGTGAGCAGAGAGCACTGGTGCCAAGTGAGGGAGGGTTTGATACCACTACAAAAAGTCGGTGTTAGGCATGTTCCGTTAATTCTCGGTAGGTTAGCCTGGGCACTGCCTACAGGGGAAACACAGATAGACCAGAACTTCATTTTGCCTGCTGAGGACAGAACTGTTAAATGATTTCCGTACTTGGGTTACACGACTGCGAGTAGGAGGAAAAGTTTTGTGTACAGTTATGTGTTCGTTTTCATATTTTTTTCCATTCATAGCAGCAATGCTAATTACTTTCAACCACGCAGTCTTTTAAAAAACAAAGTGAGGTTTTTCAGACGGTTCCAGGTCTTGCTGTGGGCCGGTAGGTCTGCAGTGGGGTGGCTGGCCAGGCAGGTATTGGTCCAGCTTTTCCCATAACCGAGTTGGCGGGGGGTGATGTGAGCTCATCCCCAGCCCACAGCCGGGTGGCTCGGGGACACTTGTCCTCAAAGTGCAGGTATAATTCCTTCACTTAGGTGTTGGGAAATGGGCTCAAATGCAAATTTATTCCATTTTCTATCAGGCGTCAAGGGGTGATGGAGTCCCTTTCTGCATGTCACACAGAACAGTCGGTATTTAACAAAGGTATTTTCTACAGACGGTCGTGTAAAGTTCCCATTGTTCTTTGGAAATATCTTCTTTAGAATAGTTACTATTGACAGCTTTTATTTCTACAACTGGCATGAAAAAAATATCCCAGGGGCGATGGTGGGTCTGGCGTCGGGGCTGAGTGGGTGAGTTCTGCTCTTGCTGTGGCCAGGACTGGGGAACAGGGATGTGCCACCGGGTCATCCCCAGAGCTGGGGACCCCTGGGACGGGTTTGGGGGGAACACAGGTCGGCTGAGTCCCATCTGCTGGCGCTGTCCTGGTCATGATCTGATCCCCCAGGATCTGAGCCACCGAGTCTGCTCTCAGAAGAGCCAGAGCTCCCTCTGCTTGCAGGCAATTTATGCAGCGCGTTAATTACATTTCCAGTAGCACGGAAAGGCATTCCATATAAAACATGTGTAGATATGTATCTGTTTTAAAGATGGTAGCTCTGAATAAGAGTAAAAGCAGTGAGAAACCAGGATGCACGTGATCTTTTGAGCTGGATGTAACTATGAAGGTTTCCAATATATATTGGAAATATATATATATATATAGCATATATTTCTTTAGCAGGGGAGTTGGACCAGATGATCTCTAGAGGTCCCTTCCAACTCTGACAATTCTGTGATTCCATGATATTAAGGTTTCCAGGAAACCTGAAAAAAAAAAGTTACGTATCTATGTCTGCATTGCAAATTAAGACTAATTTCTAGTTTGTAAAAAACTCATGTATTACTTGGATGAATTTAAATGAGTAGGTGGGCCAAATTCTAGTCTGACCTTAATTAACGACTCTGGTGATACGATGCTTAATATCAGCTCAGGATACTGTCCCAAATTGCCCAAGTTGGGATTTTTACTGTATCTCAAAGCATAAGAGAAAAACATCGTGTGGAAACAATCATGTTGTACCAGATTGGAACTGACTTGTGTATTAAACTTATAAGAGGAGTCTTTCTTGTGCTTTAATTATACAAAGGCAGTATGTCTGCAGCCCTGTCACATTGTGTTCTGTGCAATAACTTCTCTGGGTTGCTATTCCAGTAAATGGGAAGTAATTGAGCAGGGATTACCCTTGGCACTGGAAACACAGCCGTTCCCTTTGTCAAGCCAGCTCTACAAAGACTTTTTTTTCCTGTGAGTAAGCATAAAGTTTTCTAAAAGGACTGGGACTAAAATCTTTGCTTCTCTGCCAAGTGCTCAAATGCCATAGTTTTGCATGTGTGGGCGAAGGCTACTTCATCACAAAGGGGGTCCTGAGGGACCGCGATCTGGAGATGAAGGTTTCTGCATCCTCACCACCTCCGTGATTTCCTCTTTTCCAGCACCATGAGAGCACTGGGTTATACATGCCAACAGCTTGCCCAGAGCTCTGGGTTCTCCTTCTCTGGGAACAGATGAAGTCAATGAGTTATCATAGAATCATAGAACGGTTTGGGTTGGAAGGGACCTTAAAGATCATCTAGTTCCAACCCCCCTGCCCTGGGCAGGGACACCTCCCACCACACCAGGTTGCTCCAAGCCCCATCCAGCCTGGTCTTGAACCCCTCCAGGGATGGGGCAGCCACAGCTTCTCTGGGCAACCTGGGCCAGGCTCTCACCACCCTCACAGCCAAGAAGTTCTTTCTGGTATCTAATCTAAATCTCGTCTCTTCCAATTTAAAACCGTTACCCCTTGTCCTGTCACTGCACTTCCTGGCAAAGAGTCCCTCTCCAGCTCTCCTGTAGCTCCCTTCAGATATTGAAAGGCCGCTATAAGGTCTCCCCTTGATAATTCTGATACATTTGATAAATTCTGATAAATTTGAAGTGATACCTAGGAGCGGCTTTGTTTCGAACCCACCATTGCTTCCACGTGGAGAGGAATCCCTCTTTAATTATTACTTTCTCACCGGAGTAGAGAGATTTGTAAATGTGTTTTTGTGAGATTCTTTGCAACCGCATGTCGATATCTGAATTTTTGAAACACTTTTCTGGGGGTGTGTGACAGTCTCAGCAAGTTACTAAAAAAGTGCACCTGTGTTCACAGTAACCAGCCAGTTCCTCTATTTTGAGAAAGATTAAATGAAATCCTTATAACTGTATCATCCTGTACTTCCCCACGCTGGGAATGTTTGGGGGTGGCAGCGTCTCCAAAGATATAGGTCTGCAGAACATCAGTTGTTCACTAGGAGAAAAAATATGTCCCCTGTTATTACATAGAAATTTAAAAACCCCACCAATAAAACCACCAAACCAAACCATCAAACAAACATGCAGAAAAATAGAGAGAGATTAAAAGAAGTATTCCAGGCATGTTTTCAGGCCCGGGGGGGGATGCAGGACATTCTGCCATGGATGCCGTGGTGCTGTGGCTGCTCTCCAAGAGGGTGATGAGGAGCTGCAATGGGACGGAGCTGCAGTGGGACGGGTCCTCTCAAATTAGGGTCATCCAAATCATTATTTCGCAGCATTCAAGTGTTCTGAAAAGTCTTTCAAACAGCACAAGGCACATCGGTTAAAGGACACCATGGGGAATTTGGAAGCCGAATCGGATCTCAGTGTAGGTAAACTGTTGTTTCTGGGGTGAATCTGCTGGGTTTGTGTCAGTTTGCTGGGCCAAGGACTTAGTAAATGAATGAAAGGATTTGCTACACCAAGGACTGCAGTAATGAGTGAAATACTACATGCACAAAGAAATTCACAGTAAATTCATATTTTCAGGCATAGGAAATAAATACTGTTGAGTTAAATGTGTCCTTTATTTTCAAAATACACAGTAAGAATGTAAAGTAGTGATGTACAGCTACGTAAAAGATCTGTGTGATCTGAATGGGTATTTTCTTTAAGAGCTGAAATGAGCAGCCAGCGTTCTGGCAGCGAGCCGAAGGGAACTGTGAAGTGTGGGGAGGCAGCACTTCCCTTTCCCATCAGAATTCAGGTCAGGACTCGGCAAAATCACGGGAACGGGACACAGTCCAGCGCTGCTGAGCTTTGCGGGGCGGGAGAGCAGGGACAGGAGGACAGGGGGTGCCTCCAGCTCATACCAAAATGTGGAGCGCCAATTTATACTCCTACTTATAACGGTTATTAATTGCTCGGTTTATAACCCAATTTACAAAATCTCAGCGGAGTGGTCAGCTTAATTAATCAGGTTATAACTGCTCTGCACTGAGGAAGATTAAAAAGGGAGAGACATTGAGGAAAAGAAAGGAAAATGACAGGAAAGATACGTCTTTCCAGTGTGCTGCCCATAAGTATTTGACCATTCGGTGCTGCGCAGCCCCAGTGGGTGAGGGCTGGGAGAGGATGTTCGCAGGAGCGGCCGTACCTAACAAGAGACCTGCCAATAAACCTGGCCAAGGACAAGCTTCCTGAATCATCCTCCCTTCCAGTTAGAAACAGATACTCATATCTGTATAATAAAATAATTAAACATGAGTACTTGGGGCATAATATTACCTCTACTTTTATCTCTGAATTTTCAAAAATTAGTGGGTTATGCTTTAACTAAAGGGCTTTTCCAACTCATATAATTCAGTAATCTGAATTTTTGGGAAATTTCTCTGGTCTTCACAACTCATGGCTCACCATGAGTGCCCAGACCCAGCCGCTGCCACTCGGAAGCACTTTTGGGAAATCTCCAGTGCAGGGCTCAGGGAAAGCTTTGTTCTGGGGTGCTGAAGCAGCCTGATTTTGGCAGGGTTGTATTGCATGTGGCTCCTTGACAAGGCCAATCGTGGGCTGTCAGATAACGAATCTTTGATAGGGCATCCATTCTTCATGCATCAGACACCACTGTTCGCTGGTGTCTACCAGAAGAAACCTACCTGCTGGAGAGCAGCGTCAGATGTGAAGGCTGATGGGACAAGAGCTCCACCTTGGCCACTGGAGCTTTTTTGGGTAAAGGCCAGACAGATATACCTGTTACTATTGAATTATTTTCAGCCGATAAACACTGTATACTCCTTGATTTCTGTAGTCGGTGTACCTGAGAGCTGCACTGTCTTTCCACAATCAACTATTGGTTTCTTCAGTCTAAAATACTTTTTCATGCTGGTAGAAGCAAGCCACGAGGTTTGTCATTGGCTTTTTGCCATCATGCTAGAAATGACATACATAATGGTAGAAAATACAAGTCTCTTGGAAATGCTGTTTAATTTCCAACCACTCTGTTCTGACTTCTGCATGTTGTGCAGATGATTATCCCTTGCTGTGGTGGATTACACAAAGGCTTTACAAAGACCCGCTCACCCAGGGTAGCCCGGGCAGCCCTTCAGGGCAAAGCACAGTTCCTTCGAGAACTTCATCGTATTTAATCACTGAGGCCTTAAGTAAGAAAATCACGTAATAAAATGCGAGTGCCTGTAGCCTTTTTTGTAAATATAGCGGCTTTTGACCCCAAGTGGCCTTTCTCCCTGTCATATGAGGTTGCTGTATTTTAAGGAGGGCTCCAAGACTTGCACATGGCAGGTCTGCGACAGGACTGCAAGTGCGTGATGCGTGGTACCAACCTCCCGGTGAACGACCCTGGGGGCACGGGGCTCCATCTGCAGCTCCTTGGCAGGCTAATAGAGATCTCACCTGTAATCATGAAGGATATCTGATGTGGATCATCCTGCTGCTGTTTCCTTGCAGTTCTCCTGAGTACGTGGGTTCCTGAGCCCTGGGAGAGGTGTCAGTAGGTTTCAGAGTTGGCTGTAGCTGCTGATGGAGCCCGGGGCTGGTGAGGGCAGAGGGGGGGCTTCCAGGCAAATCGCTCAGTGTTCTGATGAGGAATAAGGTGAAATAACCTACCGAGGGAGAGCTGGTTAGGATACAAATCTGTCAGGATACAAAGTCAAAAATTCTGATTGAATTGCACATAGAGGAGGAGGAGTCAAGGGAAAATGCATTGCCTGCAGGCTCAAAGTGTTTCTGGCCACAGGCTTTGCAGACTTTTCTGATCAGCTCCATGTTTGTTGGCTTGATCGGGCCATCCATGAAGCCATGGTTCCCCTCATCCATGTAAATCAACCGGTGCTCCTGTTTGGGAAAGGAGGAGAGGAATATAACCTGCACGGCCTCTGCTGAGTTCAGAAAATATATGATTCAGGAAATGAGATAGTGCCAGACTACAGCGTTCACACTTTCAATATTTGTAGAAGAACTTAGAGAATTTGTTTCCTGTTGTGAAGTAAGGAATATATAACCTAAGGCAGTGCCACCTTAGGTGTTTAATGTTGAAATTGCGGTAAAAAAATCGAAACAGAGAAGAAAATTGCCAGAAAAGGAACTTCCTTGAAGCCAACATGTACGACCCTTTTGTAGTTCAGCTCCATTTTTCAAAGGTAACAACAGCAAACACAGTATGCGTCTAATTTACTGGTGGTTTGTGTCCTCTGCAACTTCAGTCTGGTAAATCCCTCCTGATTGCTACCAGGGTTTTGGTTTCCACACTGCACTGCACAAACTTGGATATATGGTGTTGAAAGAAGTGGATATAGTTTCTAATTTCCAAGCTTAGATACATTTACGGGAGTCATTTGTGAGGTGCAAAAAAATGAAATTGAACCAGGACCAAAAGTTAAGGAGCTCCTGAGAAATACCTTGCTTTGGGTAACATGAGATACAGTTTTCTCCCATATCATGCAAATTATGACGGAAACGGGATTGAACAATGAAACCTAGCTACAATAAAGTCAGAAAAGTTTATTATATCTGTTGCTTCCACAGAAGTCAAAGCTTTCCTTAGTAAAAGCAGTATATTCTGGATATAAATAGTATGCCCTGTCACTGATAGGGTGTCTGCACAAATCCAGTTTGATTATGGCACATTTTGTGGCTCTGCCCTGTAAGCATGCAGCGGTGATAAAAAAAATCAGTTATATATATATATGTTTAAAATCCCGTCAGGAGATGAATCTGCTGTAAGGAAGCAAAAGGAAGGTGGTGCCCTGCAGCTCCACTGGCCTTGTGCGCAGTACACTTGGCAATGGAACGATGCTCATGTTCCCACCAGCCTGAGTCTCCCCAGTGCTTGGGGAGCACCGGGACCCGTCTGGTCAACGTCTGCTTGGTTTCCCTCTGATTTGTTGGAAGCATTTTCAAAAAAAAAACATGGGAGGAGGATTTTCTAACTATTTTTTGATTAAGTAACAAAAAGCACAGTTAGGAGCAGACTTCTGCGCCTGTGTTAAGTTTCTCAGGATCTGATATCAACAAATTCCATTTTTTTCATACAATCATAGAATTGTCCAGGTTGGAAGGGATCTTTCAGATCATGGAGTCCAACCATCAACCCAGCACTGCCCAAACCCCCACTGACCCATGTCCCTCAGCACCACGTCTGCCCGGCTTTGAAATCCCTCCAGGGATGGGGACTCTGTCACTGCCATGAGCAGCCTCTGCCAAGGCTTCACAACCCTTTCCAGGAAGAAATTTCTCCTAATATCCTAATACTTTCCAATATCCTAATATTTCTCAATATCTTAATATTTTATTTGCAACAGAGGAGGAGAGTCCTGTGTCTGGGAGAGTTCATTTTTTAAACGCAGGCGAGCAGTTTTGGGGAGGATGGTTTGGGTGGGTGGCCTCTTCTGGTGTCCACAGACCAGACCTGCTGCCCTGGATTCACCCCACCCTTACTGAAGGGGTCAGCCCACCTTCTATCTGGAATTGTTTTTTCTTCTCTTATAATTTTACTAAAATATAATTCTGTGTGAGCAGTGGCGACCACTGGTATTTGCTGCCCAAGCAAAAGAAGGATTTCTGCAAAAATTTGAAAAATGTCATCAACATGCCATATCCCAAAGCTTTCTGGGGAGAAAAATCCCATTTTTATGATAGTTTAATTGTTTGCAAACTGGTTGTTTGTGAAAAGGTAATTCAGCATCAAGAATGACTAATGCGAGCGAATTGCTGTGCCGAGCACAGAGCAGTTATTTACCATGGTTACCCCGGGAGATGAAGAAAGGTACAATTATTCCGAGAGGTGTTGTAGATCCTGTTTACTTTTTATTCTTACCGTCTTTCAAATGTGCTTTTTTCCCCCCTATCTTTGCACAAACAACCAAAAACCAATTAGGCGTATTTATCCAATTTTGGAGCATAGTGTTTGTAATTAGAAAGCTTGCTGCTGGCCTGGGAGGGGTGGAAGGTGATGTCTGTGCCCGGCATGGTGCCGCACGGGAAAACCACCTTCTCCCTGGCTTGAGGTCCTTATGACAGCTCCTGTGGCTTGATCCTGTATGTTGTACTACGTTCAGGAGGATGCAGGTTCTGAGCTGGTATTGCGGTCTTCATTCTCTTACCAGTTTGCATACCCCTGAAACTTGGGGTATTTGGTAGAGCAACCTCTGGGTTGTTTGGTTGAGAGCGGGCTTTGAAAAATCGCAGCTGCAAGGGAGGAAACACATCTTAACACATTAATAAAATTTTAAAAGGCATAATGATTCAATTCTGAATAAACGATGATAATATGTATTTTTGCTTGGACGCTTCCTCAAATTATTCTGAAGTTTAGAGACCCTCAACTTCAGTTCCTGTATGATTTCAGGTCTCCCTTTTTGTGTCCAGCCCTTCCACACAGACACTTATTGTCTTCTGCTGGAAAGAGCAACATTTCTGCTCCTCATACCTTCAGCTCCCTGTTCCCCCTGCCTTTAGTCTGCATCTCCCTCCCCTTTCTCTCTCCAGTCCCCTCTCCGTTCCCTGTCCCATTAAAATCTGCAGAGACCTGCCCAGTTCTTCTCATGAAGAGTCGTTTGCCAGCTCCCCAGTGCCCACAGCTGCCAGGAGAGGGGCACGTAGGAGCCCAATAATCCCATAAAATCTCTCCTCTGTGATCTATGCGCTTCTTGCCATGGAACATTTTGGGGGAAGCCTTCACAGACTTCACCCTTCTTTGTCTTCCACCCTCATTTAGTGGGCAGGGATTTGATCAGCCTCACTAAACATACAGAAATGAAAGGATGCCTTTTTTCCCTGAAAGAGAAAAAACCTGCCACTGCAGAGGAGTGGGTTGGTGGCAGAATTTCAAAGGCGTTGCTCTCTTTGGTGCCCCATCTCATTTGTCCAGTGTGTTTTTTACTCAGCAGGACAGAGAAAAGGAAGATGAATTTGTCAAGCAAATAAAAGTTATTGGGTCCTGTCTCCTCTTCGGTCAACAGGAAGGCGATGTTTAGCGCTATAATTAGGTGCCAGCTATTATCCGTTGGGTTTTCAGAAGTGCCTGGGCCGTTCCTGTTACAAAATGCTTTGAGACAGAACTAAGTAAAATAATAGAATGGGTTGTGACTTTTGCTTCGCTTTTATCTTTCAGAAGTTTTGTTTTAATATTTAACAATATTTTAATATTTAATGTAACCGGAGCTCTATATAAGCTTGTTATTCTAGACCCTCTGGTGTGATGCTAAGAAGCTGCCCAGCTAATGGGATTATTAAAATGCTTGATATGTTGTTGTTTGGCCGATTAGTAATAGACGTGTCAGACACAAACGGGTGATGGCTCTTGCTTCACAAAGTCCCTGTGTCACCCACCCTTTAAAAAGTTTGAGTCGTTTAGCTAGCTATTGTGAATAAAGACAGGTGATATTATTTCCTTGCTTGTCAAAGGCCAGGGATGAAATAGGCTCCCAGTTGCCCTGTAACAACTGCAGCTCTGTGTGGACATTGCTTGTCTGTAGAACGACGAGGACTTGTCCTTCCAAATATTTCCTGACCTGTTACTTCTTCCCGTGCAAAACTCAGACCTGTGTATGGAGTTTTACCGTCTTTTCCTCCTTAGGAAAAAACCTCAAGCCACCCCCTGAAATAACCAAATTTACCCGACAAGAATAAATGAGTTATTAGTGGGGTTATATCCGTGTTACTCTGGGTGTTTGCTAGAGTCGTGAGATCTGGTTCTGCAGTACCAAACTCTGCTCTGTGTAGGAGAGGCAAATCTCCGGCTGCTGGGGCTTTGTGGTGGTAAATTTATGGCTGGGAGTAAGTGTGCACCCAAGAAATGGAGTTTAATGAAAATCATCTTGGCTTTGTCTGTGCAATGTCTCCTATCAGGCTGCATTCACACCAACAGGCTCGGTTGGGGGGTTGTGGATTTTGTGGGGCTTTTTGCAAGCTGGGAATTTGTGCTCCTACCAACTGCTTTTCTCTGTCCCTGTGCCCCGGTGCCGTGTACGTCTCTGCAGACACAGCGAGAAAAAAACAGCAATTACACAGTAGAAACAAATAACGAAACTCAACCCAGATGTTGTGAAGGATCTGTGCATTCCACAAATATTCTCACATTTTAATTTCATTGTGGTACTGAATATTTCTTCAGCTACACGTTTGAAGGACAAAGCATTTTGGCAGGATGTAGCTTTCAGCACCCATATTCCCTGGTCTTCTATTCCGGACTATTCCACCCTCAGGATCTGGAGTACGTTTTTTGGTCCTATTATTTGGTGTTTCGTGGAAACAAAAACTAAACCAGAGCCAACATGAGCATACATTAAATAAGTATATATGGGGACGCTTCCCTCGTACCTATTACAATGTGTCCCGTCAGTAGAGCCTGCTAAAGAAATGCACAGTGAACTTTTCCCACAGGCTGCGTGTGCGTCGCTGATTGCTGAAAGGGAACTTAAATGGCTGAGCACATTTCTGCCTTCTACTGTGATAGAGCACAACATTTGAAAAAATGTGATAGAAAAGTCTCCAGAGCTGTTACAGTATATAAAGGGCACATTTTTCTTCTCTGCCAAGCCATCTTTGATTTTTCATAGCCTTTCTAATAAGTATTACTTTTCTTGATTAATTTATAGCTACTGGAATTCATTCTTTCAAGTGATGTTGGTCCTTACGCTGCCTCCGGACTACTGTTAGCAAAGCCATGAGCCATTCAAATATAATTCACTATGAGAAACTCCAGGACCGATCTCCGTCTGACATTTTTTGGCTTAACTAATTTCAAATAGTTTAAGCATATGTTTTATTCCCCAGGCATGGAAAATAGAGAAACTTGCAAACAGTTGTTATTTAAAATACAATTGAAAATGAAGCTAAAAAAAAAAGAAAAAGGTAATAGTTACTTTCATTCTTTGTAAAGATTATATGCGTAGTAGCAAAATAAAGCTTCCTTTTCAGATAGTTTGCTCTTCTGACTTAATAGAATCAGAATATTATTGATAATTTCTTGGAATAATATATATGCACATACAACTATAGACATAAGATAGTATATATAAACACACACATATTTATGAATTTATATAAGAAAAATAACCTGAAGACCAAGAAGGTCCTTTTCAAGCTCTGTGTCACCAGAGGTCACCACCTCATCATGCATTTCCCGGGGCCAACCCTGCCAGTTTCAGGGGTGCTCGGGACCCCGGCAGATAGATAAAGGTGCTCTTCTTATCTGGAGAACTGTTTCCAAGATTTGAAAAGTTCTGTACGAATATGTCTAGTTTTGCTAGCATTTTAATTGTTTCAATTTTGATAAACTTTTCTTTGTGAAATTGCAAATCTTAATGGCTCTCCTAGATCTTCTCAGGTTTTGGCACCAGACACAGAGCGATAGTGGCTCCACCCTGTTGTTTCACAAGCCATCACATACTCTCTTTGCTTCTCCTCTCCCAAATCCAAAATGGTTTTCCCACTTGACTTGTAAAGAGCCATTCTTGAATCTCCCTTCCAGTCAATTAAATTCATTAATTAAAAGAAGATAAAGATCAGTGAGTAAAGGCTGAGCTAATATATGCTTAATGCATTGTTATATCATGCTTTGTCAAACACACTAGTAATTGCTCATTTAATTTATTCATTTCATCGTTAACGATTTAAATATCTTTCTGGACTTTTTGGAGTCAGCTGTCATTTGTTTAATGTCTGCTGGTTGCATATCAAAATGTCAGTTTATTATGCTCAATACATTATCTATGACTTCAGTTTCCTTAAAACCTCTAATTGATATGACAGTTCTCACAAAAATCTAGCCCTGATCTGAGAATTATTTCAATCTTAATATGAAAAGGCAGCTCCTTTTGCCAAAGGGTTTTATTTATATGTCACCTTTGCATAATTGCAATGTCATGGGGACTCTTCCTCTCTCGGCGACTTCACTTTTCAAAGCATCGTTGGATACAGTCACAGCCTTTACGATATGAGGTCAAGTTGTGAAGTCCTTCAGATAACTTCTGCTGGCACGTCATATCGAGTCATTTGCTGCTTTTGCTTGTTATTTGTGTGCAGAGGAACATGAATCACCATCACTGCACAGCAACCTGGGAGCCTTCAACGCATCCTGCCGCATCCAAAGAAGCCAATAAAGGGCTATATGCACTTGGACATGGGAAAGAGAAAAAAAGTTTCCTAAATTATTTGAATCCTCACAAAACCTGAAAGCAAGCAGAATTGTACTAGCAAGTGTTGAATGATAATTATTTGAAAAGCTTTAATTAAATATATAAATTGGGGAAAAATCTGCCCAGTGCAGGAAGAGGAATGTAGGCTGCTGAAGAGAGAATTAGCTCAAATGCCAAACCTTATCCTGTCTTCAGAAAATATCTAGCAAAAGCCTACTCCACAACAAAAGACTTTACATAAAATGTTAAAACAATTATTCTTACAGGAGACCAAAAAAAAGATGAAATATTTGATAAAATGTCAATTTCTTAAAGGTCTTCAGACAAATCGATCACTGGAGACCAGTGAGTTCAATGTGAGGATCCGGTGATGAGGAGAGCTGGACAGGAGACTTATGACTACCGTCAATCTGAATTACATGTTTTCTAATAAGGTTTTTATTAAAAGATTTGATTATAAACTTCCAGCGGTAGGTTACGGAAATTGTATGTGTGTGTACATGCATGTGTTTATATACATTTATATAAGAATATACAGAAATTATATTTCCCGCCTAATTTTTTCTCTCAGGGGTCTGTACGCAGAAGGTTCTGCTGTAACTGTCGATGCACCAAGTCGGAGAATAAACAGAGAATTTGATCACTGTTCTGTGTGTGGGGCAGCTCCAGAACACTTCCCGTTCTGTGAATATTCATTATTTTCTCAGTCTCCTTTCCCCGGGTCATTAATGAAGATCAAAACCCAAGTGTCTAAATAGCATTCCCTTTGACAAAAGAACCCATTCTTTCAATTGTTTCTCACCGGTCAGGTTTCTCATCATTTTTGCTTTCCACCTGGTCCTTTTTAGTTCATTTTCCTGGACATGGTGATGCTGGGGCAGCGCAGGCGTGAGCCTGGGCAGCTGGAAGGGGGTTTCCAGCAGCCGCAGAGGTGCATATCTGCCCGGCCAGAAATTACAGGCTGGATTCCAGGATAACCAAATTATTGAAACATATTGGCCTCTTTTATAATGAAGACTCAGGCTATCGTATAGTCTTTAACTTCTCTTATGGTACGTGCACGTACTATAACACAGGTACAATAAAAAAATTGGTAGGAGCCTTCCCTCTCATTCATAACAAAACAACAGCAATATTAGCCTGGACCTCTGTTTGTAGGCAGGAGAAATGACACTCAGACCAAACCACGCTCTGGGTTTCAAGAGGGAAACCAGGAACATCTTCCAAACTTGTCCTATTGGTGCTCCCACTCTTGCTTAACATCGTTTTAGGGTTGGTGTAAACTTGTACCACCTCCTTTCCTGTTCTGGCAAGTGTGAATGGGGAAAGAGGGGCAGTTGGGGGATGTAACTGGGAAAGCTGGAGCAAGTGAAGGGCAGCGAGTCAGAAGACAGAAAAAACAATAATGAAATAGACATAAATGGAATTAAATGGCAGTAAAAGGGAAAATACTTGTATCTCATCTTCATTTCTATTAATCTACCTTTTCTTCTGTAATTTATATAGTTGGTCTCTATAGCTTTACATTATTATTTAGATACTGATTTTAGCCTAAAAACTTACCTGTTTGAAGTTTTTGTGTAGCTGTATGAAGCTGTGAACCAACCTTCAAAATACCTGATACTCAGTCATTAGTCATGGCTAAATACCTTAATATTTGGAACTAATTAGCTATTGAACAAGGGATTTTTCAATAGTGAATGTGAGTGGTTTATTCATTCTCCATTCTTTAATTTTTTTTTCTTTTTTGAAGTACCAAACAAATCTAGATAAAACAGTTACCACTAAAGACACATACAAGTAGCCGTTTAGAAGACGGTCAATTTTGCTAAAATGCCATATGCCTACTCTGCTCTTCCTCGTAATCCTTTCCTGCTTTCACCAAAAAAGACTTGAGCTGAGCTACCTTATTTTGGGTATTTACTGACAAATGAAGTTGGCGTTTTTGGAGGAGGAATCTCTGTTAAGTCACTCCTTCGTGGAAGCTAATGTAGTTGTGAGAAGTTGATATTTTATACCTTTATTCTTAACATATCTAAAAATCCTTCTCTTTTTCCGTGTGCACCTTCCCTTTCTCCTCAAGCCGAGAAGCTGCTCACAGCAGGGGCTGTCCATGGGCTTTCTCCTCTTCAGGCCTCTTGTGGTCTTTAAATAGAGACTAAAGGCTGGAAGAAAGGAACGTGAGATAACGATCAAATGTTACTAAGGACTGTGATATTAGAGAAAGGTCTATGTATAAACGAAGTTAAAAATTCCTTCTAATTTTACTGTTTCTTGTAATACATTTTTGTGTGATGTCAGGTCATGGACAAGGGGAAACCTCATCCAAAATGCTAAAATTTTATATGAAATCCAATAGAAAAGTTGAGAAGAATTCACAGAGATATCTAAAAATAGCTTGTCCCATGATTGCCTTTGGCTGGACTCCATTAACCTCAGCGATTTGAATTTTTTCTTTGAAATTTTCAGTTCATTTCTAAGCTTTCTATCAGCTTTTTAAAGAAAGGTAACAGTAGGAATAAGGTAGGTGTTCTGACTAGTAGTGGTAAGAGTAGTATAATAAGTTTCAAAATCACTTGATTTTGGATGGAAATAAGAAATGAGCACAGAAGCTGGAGAGAAGGACACGGGCCAGTAAGAAAGGCAGGTGTCACCCCTGGTGTACTCTCGTCCTGACAGCACAGGGTCTAATAACTGTGGCTGTGACTCTGGCCGGTAACGAGACTGTCCCCACCAAGGTCACTGTTATTTTGCTCTCGGTTTCAGGCTTTGATTTATCTTCCACTGCAATATTACTTAAACCTGGGAACTGTAAACAATAGTTACATCCCATCCCCTTGGCCAGTGTCGCGGTGCTTTATGCATATCAGCCTCTTGCAGATCCTTCAGCCGTTTTTGATCCAACTCCCATAGCTTTCCACAGTTTGTTCTGTAATAAAAAAATGATTGATACAGCACCTCTGTACACTTTTTTTTTATATCTTGGAGGTGGATTACCTCCAAGGTCACCTTAGCACTGAAGACTTCATTCTGAGGATATTCTCTTTTTCTGTTTTACCACCGGTCTTCTTAATCTGTTTTCTATTAAACCAAAACATGCTACTTCTATTGTTACTATTCTTTTTTGGTATAAGCTTTAATTTCCACTGGAAAAATACGAACATTCAAACATCAATGTAGAAATGTGTACGCTTTGTTTGTTCTCTCATCTGCAAACACAATATGGGTGTTATTTTTGTTCTAATTCTCACTTCACTTCTATTATGGAGCGATTTAAGTACTATTGCTGTACGTTGCTGCCAATTTTCATGGCATTTGAAAAAAAAGAGCAAACAGGTGCAGAACCTTGCAGGAGCCATCACGGTTGGTGTGGGGCTTAAATTAGCCACATGCAGACTCTACGAATTTCTGGAAATTTTACTACTGGTCTTAGAAACTTAGAGCATCATCCTTTCGCCGTATGGGGAGCCTCTCCTCTTGCACTATTGTGTTTCTACTGTGGCCATGCGTTGCTGGGTTTGAGCTAATAGTGAATGTGTGAGAAAGGTGATTTTCTGATATTAAACTTGTGGTGAATGGCAAACGGGATACTTTCACACTTTGCACCTATTTCAGGGATACATTCTACCAAGTAAGGCTGGTTTTTCACAAAATGGGGTCTTGTGTTCTCTACCCCTCCTTTTCCCACTTGTTGAAATATTCTCAAGTTTTTCCCTATGATTCTCCTCACTCCCTTTTCAATGAGTCTTGTCCTTTGGGAGGAGATGCTGGGACCGTGAGATGATTTGAGTAGGAGATTCTGTGACCAGGAGGTGCTGGAATCACAAGGTGCTGTGATCAAGTGGTGCCGGGACCAGCATGGAGATGCTGGGACCAGCCTGGAGCTGCCCACCTGGCTGAGTTTTAGGGAAGCCTGACCATGTTTGCAGCTTGGTGCTGTCTGTTCAAAGGAGATGGAGAAGGCTGACTTGTTCCTGCCTTTTGCAGTCTGGAAGCATTGATAGGGTGTCTCTTCTCATTTTCATGGAGTTCTCTTTGGTGAGCATCCCATCCTTCCCTGGGATTTAATGCAAACGCGTTCACAGGTCGGCAGGAGAGATGGGAAGATGGGGATAGCACAATCACCTGTGCCTGGCTTTGGGAAGGTGGAAAGGATTTCTACAGTCAGTTAATGTGAACACTATATGAAAAAAAATCAGTTTCTGTGGAAATTGAGAAAGTTGCAGCATTTCTTTGAGTTTCAGAAAGCTTTTAATTTGTGTTGCAAATTCTCCTGCTTGCAGAAGGTCATGCTCTTCCTCAGTCCACATCTGTGCACAGTAGGATTTGAGCCAGTTCATGGAAAGAAGCAGTGCAGGTTTGACAGTCACTAGATTTGGCTTTTATCTGAAGCCAAGCTGTGTGCTCCTCCATTTCCGTTCCTGAAAACAGAGAACACCAAGCACCTGAAGAAAGATGCTTCTTAGGGCAGTAATGTTGCTGTTGCTACCGAGGTGTGGCAAGCCCTAACCCGCTAATATGGTCCTTTGGCAGCCAGAGATGCTTTGCTAACCTGCACCGATTGCTGGTAATTACTGCTCTTCTGATTCATTTACTGATACTGGATTTATAAGACAGTTTGTCTTTGGTCCCCATAATGAATTGTAAAGTGAAGCCAATGCCTTTTGAAAAAGATGTGAGGTTACTAATTATATTTAGCCAGTGGATTGGAATTACTGGAGTGTCTGTTTGGGACCATTCTGGCAGGTTGCTGATTTGTAAGTAATGAGAAATGTGTATCACTGGGTTTATTTTTTTTAAACTATTCCATTGCACAGAGAAGTTGTTATAGGATAAAGTTGTTGTTATGTAGGGAAAAAATGAACATGACAGCAGTATTGCAAGCTTAGTGATTGGTATAGATTAGAAGAAATGAAAAATGATAGGATGCAGAGTGGCAATTCAAACATTTGACAGTTTTTATAATAAAAAAAGCAGTTCATCTTATATTGAAAGTCTCTGGTACAAATTTCAGAAATTCTGGAAGCAAGCCAAGCGGCATCTTTAAACAGGAGTGAAGTATCCAATTCGCTTGGATGAGGAGAGCCATGAGATCAGAGGGGGATGCTGGAAGGTCTGTCACACACACACACACCCCGGCCCCGGAGATGGCATCGAGCTCAGGGCGCTGGGTCGCATGGACCTGGACACGGATTGATGGGGAAAGGGGGCGGCATTTGGAGATGCGGACAAAGGGCTGCTGCAAGAGATATTTTAATTCCAACTGAAGTGAATGTTGGCCAGTTTTGGTCCATGCCCTGCCACACAGAGCAGGACCATGCAATCTCTTCTGTCTAAGACATCCCAAGCCGGTGCCAGTGGGGCGGCAGAAGCAGCATCCGCTGGCTGCAGCAGCATCTTCCCATGCTCTGCATCTGGTCCAGCCCCGGGGAGCAGATCTGAGGTCGGGAGTATGGGCAGAGGGGGGGTGTATGATGGCCAGGCATTCATTAAGGCACCATTGTTAATGAGACGGCATGGAAAGAACAGGTGTGGATTCAGTCTTCCTCTGCTTTTCTCGATAAGGGAATCTTTGGGAGAGTGACCAAAATGCTGTCAATAGGTTTTGTTGTTGTTTCTATACTGAAAGAAAAATATTATCTAAGTGCAAAAATATACCTCCATATAAGTCATAACATGATTTCCACAGATATTTTACAGGTGTGTTTAGATTAGGCCATTCAATCCTGATCAAATGAAGCCTGATGTAATTTAGGTGCAATGTATATGACTAGTGAAGAATATTTTACATGCTCACGTGGAGAAGTTGCTCTACAATTCAAGGGTTTATATGACCATGCCGAAGACCGTATCATTCATAATCACAGAATAAGTGTGGAATGTGTTCTCTGGTTTTAAGTATTTGCCTAGTTAGCTACATAGTGACTGAAGTATTTTAGATTAAATCACATGGAGGAATTAAAGAATTAATCCAAAGCAATATGAAAAATCACATTTATTTTACCCGACTAGTTTTCAGTAGAGTTAGCTAAATGCCTTTCCTTCAGTCTTAGATATGGCCAAATACTGCACTAAGTGTTTCAAACTACTCATTTTTAAATTAATTACTTCTGATTGAAAATGTGTCTTTTTTTGTGTTGCACTAAACCAGGAAAAATCTGCGTACGTCTAGTTACTGGAGAGGAAAGTTTAGATTGCTCAGAGCTGTTCCTTCTGGAATTCATAGTTTCAGCATTACGGTTATCTTCTTGGGGAACAAAGGCATCCCTGTGACCTAACGCCCCGTCCAAAGGGCCTGGACATCGGAACAAGGGCGACCTTTGATGTTGTGCAATTCTGGAGAGGGGATCGCTCCGTGTCAGCCCTTCGTGAGAGCCAACGGAGGCTTGACAACTTAATCTTTTATACCCTTATTCTTAAAGTATGTCTAAACCCTTTTGCTTTGTCTTTGTACTGCATTTGGATAGATCTGATGGTTCGAAACTATCTGAAATTTCTTTCTTATGAAGGCACAAGGCTTTTAGATTTTTTATGTTCTGAGATGATTCCTTTAGAAGTGCCATTCTCACCTTCAAGAGTTACAAGATATGGCACGTATATCTCAATTTGGAAAGTAATCCTCAAAAAAGGAGAAGGGCAGACTGGAAAAAAAAAAGCTTACCATGAACTTACACTAGACTTTGAAAAAGAAAATGCCTGATTTGATTTTACACCAAACATGCCTTTATTCTCAAAGTTGGAAGGACACAAAGGGATTGTTGGTGGCTGGGCAGAAATTCACGTGAAGGTGATAGGCCGGGTTGCAAAAGAAAAGTGATGAAAATATGATATCCCAGGTCCTGGTAGAGGTATGGGTATGGGTATGAGACACTGGAAGCTTAGAGAAAAACTAGTTGGAAAATAGGAGTTTAGGTATTATTTGCTTTAGATATTATTTGATGACTCTTCTTTCCAGGAGGAAAACAGACAAAGAGAAATACAATGGCAAAACTAGTAAGTGCAAAGGCACAATAGGAAACCAGATTCATCACATCTGTGGGAATTTCATCTGTTTACATGGGGGCTGCACAGGCCAACACAGTTATTTCCTTCAATGCTGCACTGTACCTTTAAACCCCCCAAATCCTGGAAACATCACTCTGCAATTCATTAACAGCTGTGGAAATTCAGTGTGATTGCTTTTGTTAATTTCAGTGAGAGAACATGCCCAGACCTGGCCCAAACATGGGGTAACTTACAGTAATGACACACATTAGAAACTAATTTAAAACATAACTAATGTATTATTGACCGTAAGATTAGACTCAAACTTAGATCTGATTCCTTCTTCATAATTTTGCTGTGGGGACAAATCAGCCTCCCGGGAGGTTTGATTTGGTTCCCTTTGGGATCCTGGACTCCAGCAGCAGAAATGAGGCTCCTTAAGTCCATGTCCTCACACAACATCGTGCATATTTGGAGTGACAGAAAGTTTTAGACAAATACCTTTCCCTCCTTGCTCACATCAGCAGTGACCTCATGGCAAAGGGATGTTGAGCTCCAGCTCTGCTGTGGGGTGTCCTTACCTCAGTAGTCTACTGGGTGCTTCTGAACCAGGTTTGGTGAAAACCATCCTCGATCCCACTCGTGCCCCCAGGGCTGGGACGGGTGAAACGGGAGGGAAAATTCTCTGATATCATGGTGAGTGCACCAGCTCCGCGTGTCAGTGTAATGAGCAGACGTCGAGATGTGGTCCAGCCAGGTGGTTGGATGGCTGGACTAGATGATCTGAAAGGTCCCTTCCAGCTTAGGCAATTCTATGATTCTGGGTGACAGACCCGGCACCTAGAGGAAGGAAATGCAAACCAATATCCAGTCTTCTGATAACATGAAGTCTTAGGGTAAATAGCAGGAGTCTGTAGATTTAAGTTGCTTAATAACCTTGTAAGAAGTTATTTCATCTTTATTATTGGATCCTTGGTCTCCCAAGTAACAAATGATGGGACAGGATGAAATAGCCTCAAGTTGTGTCAGGGGTGGTTTAGGATGAATTTCTTCCCCCAAAGGGTTGTCAAGCCTTGGCAGAGGCTGCCCAGGGCAGTGGTGGAGTCCCCATCCCTGGAGGGATTTCAAAGCCGGGCAGACGTGGTGCTGAGGGACATGGGTCAGTGGGGGTTTGGGCAGCGCTGGGTTAACGGTTGGACTGGATGATCTGAAAGGTGCCTTCCAACCTCAACCATTCTATGATTCTATGTTTCCCATTGCTTTTGATGGAAGAGTGTCCCCAACTTGGGATCAGACTTTTGTTTGCCCTGGGCATTGCTTGTGAACGAGAGTCTGACTCATGGGCAGAACCACTCTCCTGCTCGTGCCAGCATCACCCACAGAAGGTGATGACTGGCAATGACCCCGGGCACTGGCCGATGCCCATTGCCCCCAGGCAGCTGAACCAGCATCCGATGCCACGGTGGCATCAGGGGCAGGATCTTGGCACTCACAACATGCCTTTCAGCTGACAAGGACAATGCAAGACTCTTTTTCTTCTTGCTTTTGTTTCCCTCTTGGTGACAAGGCCAGATTCCCCACCTTTTCTTTGCTTATGAGTACTTGGCTATTTTTGATGCTCCTATTTTTATTGCATTTTAAGAGCAGAACTTGAAGTCTTTCTTCTTCTCAACCAAACTTAAGTGAAGATATTCTATTGGTAATTTGTCTTACTTTGTGCCTGGATGCCAGTAAGTTTAAAAAGCAGGACCATAACTTAACAGGGGGCATGTCCTTAACAGCGGGTGACTGGAAATGGTTTGCTCTGGAACATACAAAATGTTGATTTTCTGTGTGGGCATTATTTTCTAAGAATAGCTGATAGGTGAAAAGATATTGCGTTCTCACACATGTGCCACTGGTTTGTTTTGAATAAAATTGTTTATCTGGTTGTATTTTGGTGGTTTCTGTCCTAGGAACAGCATACCTGCAGCGAGTTGCCTCATGATATAAAATTAATGTTCCCTCCTCACTTAGCATTTACTCATTGCTATCAATTACTTGCTGTAAATGAGATGATTAATCTGGCGCTCTTGCCCTGCTGCATGCTATCAGGAGGGCACAGGAGGTGTTTTACTCTGCCATGACAAGACAGTTGAGTGTCCATTCTGCAGAGGCAAAAGTTTAAAAATAATAGAGTGTGTTCCTTTGTTTTCAGGAAATCGGGAACTACAATGTGTGTGTGTGTGTTGTGTGGAACACTTACCCCCCACTCGCTCTGCAGTGTCTGTCCAACAGCAGCTCCTCGAGCCAACAGCTTTACAGTACATAGTTTTGGATGGTATTTTAGTTAAAGAATAATAAATTAGTCTATATGTCTGATCTCAGGAGTGAGGAATGGCCAATGACTAGACAGGATTGTCAGTGTGATCCTCCCAGAACCGGGGCTTTGTTAGTTCCACCCTGCTGAACACAGAAAGTACATCCCGGCTGCATTGTACAGTTTATTAGAATTATTTTCTTTTCGCTAATAATTGTAATTAATTATCACAGCTATTTACTTGTGCTGTGTAGAAATGCACAGACAATTGACTAATTACTTCAGACCATCAGCCAGAGAGAAGGAGAAAATGCTCAGGGCAGACGGGTTTCCCTTTCCTGTAATCTGTGTAATTCTATTCTGTTTCGGAAAATGCCATGTGCAGGTGATAACCGCGTTAGAGTCTGCTGCTGAAGCACTACTTATAGCTTAGTCCTGGTTTAGACACCTGTAATTTCAGGGTCTTTTGAAGACCAAGGATCGCGGCTAATTCAGCATTGCGGGCTTTGCAAGGCTTCTCCCTGTCCCGAGCCAGGAGGCATCTCGGTTGGCATCGGTCAGGTCCTCACCTCAGCGCTGCCGAGTCTTGTTAAACCCACCACGATGCTGAATATTCTGCCAGGAGTATTAGAAATATAAACTGCTAATTCATGTCAGAGGCATGGAATAAAACCCAACTGGTGCCATTTCTGCCACGGCGGCTTCAGAACAGAATTCACCTGATTTCTTCCGGAGACTTTCCTGGTACCAGAGTTCAGGTTTAGGTGTTACTTTTCTGCATCTGAAGAATAATTCAACTTTTTTGACTTTCCGAAACTCCGGCCAGTAATCTGAAAAGACTTGCCAGTCTTTTAAAATTGTTTGGTAATTTCTCCCTACCAAACTGTTCACTAAAGGTATGAGCAGTTGGAAGAAAAATGATTAATTTGCACAAAGATAATTTTTAAAGGCGGTGATAATTTACTCCGTCTCCTCCAGGTCTGGCTGGAAACCAGACTGTCAGCGCCATCAACATGCGAAGTCCTCGGACGGTAAAGCTCATGTGCTGGAATTTGTGCTTTTGGAATAAAAGCTTTGCAGTGCTAGAAATGTCAGTCTAAACTCCTCTTTTTTGATATTTTCTTTAGGAAAGAATTCCATTCAAACAGAAATGTTCCAGAGAACAAAAATGAAATGTCATCTTTTATATCTCTTAAAGCCATATATTGTGAGGATGTGCTACAGTCAGTATAACCCTTTAGACTGAGCAAGTTTCTGAACGTCAAGAATTTTACCATGGAACATTGTATATTGTCTTCTGTAAATGTCACCCTTTGTGTGCTCGTGCTGGACTGAGAGTGGAAATATGAAGTCACACGAAAACACCTGCGTATTAATATTTCATTTGATGTTCATAGTAATTATAATCAAGATTAATTCATTCAGTCTGAGCGCAGATACTATGCACTATGGGAATTCTAAATTATTGATTTTTGAGTGTGAGGTTGAACGTAGTGATGCCGTAATGCATCAGTAAAATCCAGAAAGAGGGTGAAGGTTTTGCTCAAAGGGGAGTAAGGGCACCCCCAGTCCCAGCATCAGGAAGGACATCTCCAGTCCCAGTATGGGGACCGCATGCACTTCCAGTGCCATTTCCTAGCACAAGATGCATCCTCCTCCTCCCACCCTCCATTAGCATCATTTGGACCTCATTAATTCTCCCCAGCCCTCCAGTCTCCAGGAGCTGCCTCCTCGGCCGTGGGTCTCCGTCCCCGAGGAAGAGGGCAAAGAGAAGGCAAACAGAGAATCATAGAATGGTTTGGAAGGGACCTTAAAGATCATTCAGTCCCACCCCGTGCCCTGGGCAGGGACACCTCCCACCAGACCAGGTTGCTCCAAGCCCCGTCCAACATGATCTTGGTCCATGAGTGCAGCCTCCACCTCAGGCAGGACAGGAGCCCGTGAAAATGTTTTGGCTCTCCAGAAAATGCTCTTTTTGATTAATTAACCAGCATAGAGTGCGTTCCCAGCTGGGGCACACAGATGTGGATGCCTGTAGTAGGTTACAAGAACATTTTCTAAGCAGGTCTGCACTTTGGAAAGAAATCTCTTCCTGCCTGAATCACGGCTGATGGGGTGCAACTTCATAGTTTTCTGTGAGATTCTTGGGGAAAAAAAGAAAGTCTGGATACGAAATACAGCCATTACAAGAGAAATTTCAATTTTTGCAAGGGGTAGAAAGCAGCATTAAGCTATAATTAAAAAGTTATTGGAAACCTCCACGAGGCTCCAATTCAATTTAATTAATGCAGCTCTTCCTCCATCCAAACGGCAGTATTATCATTACAGTGGCATTTCAGAGGTTGCACAAATCTGGATTCTACCTATTTTGAATGCTAGATGTAATTATAATTTTCTCATATCCATCCCGCTTTTCTTAGCAGAAGTTAAAATTCTGCAAAACTGGTCTTGATAGTGGGTTCAGTGTTACTTGTTATTGCACTGGCCTAATGATGTCAAGGAAGAAAGTTTTAAAGCATTATGCAGAAAAAGATTTCTGCTTAAAATCAGGAGACTACACAACTTGTGCTGGTCTGCATATTCATTAAAATAAAGAAAATGGGCTGTTGAAGACAAGAATTAAAAACCCCTGTTGATTAACTTCATCATTAGCAATCAGTGTGTGTTATTTCACTGTCAGAACTCACTCTTCTACACACTTTCAGAGACTGGTTAGTCATTTGAAGAGCAAAGATGGAAAGAGTTTTGAAGGTCTTTGTGTAGAAGCACTGTCATTTTCATGTTGCATGGACTTCCAACATTCACCTTTGGGCTGTGAGTCTCAAAGTGTAGCAAACGTAGCAGCTTCTATCTGCTGAAATAAAGTAGTATTTTTGGAGGAGTGTGTGAAACTCGGAAGGGTTGCTGTGGTCAGCCCAGAAGGCTGGAGGGAGCTCCCCCTTTTAGATGATGAGGCTTTATATCTCTTTTGTAAAGACACAAAGGTGAATTTTTATCATATCATGGAATGAAGATGGAGAGCAGCGTTCTGAAAAAATGCACCAGGACTAACTTCTGTAGAGACTTCGGGTTTGATCCCCTTGTACACAGACTGCATTCCATTCTGCAGCTACGGACCATGGTAATGGGACATCAGGTCCTGTTTTTGCCTGATACAGAATCAGAGAATCGTCTAGGTTGGAAGGGACCTTTTAGATCATCAAGTCCAACCATCAACCTAGCACTGCCCAAACCCCCACTGACCCATGTCTCTCAGCACCATGTCTGCCCAGCTTTGAAATGCCTCCAGGGATGGCGACTCCACCACTGCACTGAGCAGCTTCTTCCAAGGCTTGACAACCCTTTGGGAGAAGAAATTGTTCCCAATATCCATCCTAAACCTCCCCTGGTGGAACTTGAGGCCGTTTCCTCTTGTCCATCACCTGTTCCTTGGGAGAAGAGACCAACTTCCTGATCTTTCCTATGCAGAAGATCCAATACCTTTTCTATAGGACATTTGTTTGGTTGTTGGCAAAGTTTTCGGGTCTTGTTATTTGTGAAATGTTTCGGAAATACCAGTTGTGGTTCTTCTAGTAATTTTTCAATCTCTTTGCAAATCAATGGATTTTAACTGAGTTTATCCTGATTACAATAAAGTTACTCAGGTCTGAGTATTACACAGTTCACAGTTTTGTTTTGCATATTTTTAAATCAATAATATATGCAATTCAAAGACGGCAACATTTTCAGTAATTAAACGCCTTTTTAGTGGAATAGATATTGCTTAAGAGCATCAAATAGATTAAAACACGTTTAGCCTTGGAAGTAGTTTACTTTACTAAGGAAATGTGTTCTAATCTCATTTAGACTGAATTTAGTGGGAGTAATTTTTATTTATTTCTATTCAGCATTATACTGATGTTAGAAAAGAAAAAACTATCCACAAATTTTATGTGCCGGATCTATGAAAAAATCATTTTTCAGTTACAATATGAATTTTTTATATATATAAAAAATCACTGTAACTATTTAGAAAGTCAGATGCAATATTGTAAGAATAAAAACCCTAATCATAAATAAAATATAAACTTCTGTTTAATTGAAATGGTCAGTAAATCTCAAAGAATAAAGTTTGGCTTCCTCTTGCATTTGTGGTTTTCTATAAATGCAGAAAACCTTATAGTATTTTCAACCTGCATCTTTCCAAGTTACAAAGCTGCAAATATGATCGTTGCTTGTAAATGGGGCAAAGTTAATCTGTTGTGATGTGTTTATGCAAGCAATAGGTTTTCTGCATAGCACATATCTTGGATTTCACATCTTTACTTACAAGCTTAGCACATGTCTGAGAGTCAGGTCCTACGGCTAGAATTTTTTTAAAAAGATAAAAGTATCTAATAGTCAATATGTTTTTATAAAAGATATTCCTTTACACAGGCAGCATTTCCTGGTGCTGTAGCTTTTCTTTCCCGGTGCTGTTCCTTCGCAGATTTTGTTATAAAATGGGTACATTTGGCATGGTTTGCATTCAGCTCAGCTCACTTTAGTACAACACAGGGTGTCAGCAATCCAGGGCCGATACTTGCTGTTATTTTATTCCTGTCTAGATTCTAAATTACAAGAAAAACACTTTTCAATTCAGCATGTTTTTTTTTTTTTTTAACTCTGGCAAAATAACCCTAGCTGTAATTTTTTTTCCTAAGTAAAACCATATCAGCACAATAAGAACTTGCAGCACGTTCAGTCTGCACGAAATAGGTTGATATATCTCAGTGTAATCAGGAAAAGATTTAAAACTTTGCAAAGTGGTATTTTCTCCCTGAGCTGTCTGGGATGGGGCAGGTCCCCCTGCAGTACTGTGGCAGATGGGGACATCACCAGCCTTGCCTTGGTGTCAGTAGAGGCTGGTTGGGCAAGTCCAGTCAGAGGCTTATCCCCATCAAAATGAATGCAGCAGTTGAAAGGGCCAATTCAATGGAACCTTCCTGTTGGGTCCACCAACACACCAGAAGGCTGTGCCACCACCCAGCAAGACCTGGTCAGGCTGGAGAATTGCACAGAGAGGGAACTAATGAAGTTCAACAAGAACAAGTATAGGGTCCTGCATAGGTTGGGGCTGACCTGCTGGAGAGCAGCTCTGCAGAGAGGGACCTGGGAGTCCCCATGGACAACAAGAAGACTGTGAGCCAGTAATGTGCCCTTGTGGCCAAGAAGGCAAATGGCATCCTGGGGTGCATCAAGAAGAGTGTGGCCAGCAGGTCAAGAGAGGTCATTGTCCCCCTCTTCTCAGCCTTGAGGAGGCCCCATCTGGAGCACTGGGACCAGTTGTGGGTTACCCAGTTCCAGAAGGACAAGGAATTGCTGGAGAGAGTCCAGTGGAGGCTATGAGGATGACGACAGACTGGAGCACCTCTCTGCTGAGGAAAGGCTGAGAGACCTGGGGCTGTTCAGCTGGAGAAGAGCAGATTGAGAGGGGATCTCATTGATGCTGAGCGATATCTAAAGGGCGGGTGGCAAGAGATGGGACTAGAATCCTCTCAGTGATGCCCAGGACAAGGGGCAATGGGCACAAACTGGAACACGGGAAATTCCACCTCAAGATGAGGAGGAACTTCTTTCCTGTGAGGATGGCAGAGCCCTGGAACAGGCTGCCCAGAGAGGTGATGGAGTCTCCTTCTCTGGAGACATTCAAACCCGCCTGGATGTGTTCCTCTCCAACTGCTCTGGGTGACCCTGCTCTGGCAGGGGGTTGGAGACTGGATGATCTCCAGAGGTCCCTTCCAACCCCTGCCAGCCTGTGGTTCTGTAATTCCACACAGAAATTCCTTTCTTTAACAAGAAAATGCAAACAGCATTTATTGTTACTGCATAAAGAATATCAATAAGCAGCCCTCGGGTTATATGTCCCAAAATAACAAGGATAGATACAAGTTGTTGCCAGCCTCCAGGCACGGGTATAGTCTTTTCTAAGAAGTCTTTTCCGGAACTACTGGAAGTTCACCTGAGGTTAGTAACAGTCAGCAAAGGTTTTCAGTTTGTTTCAAGTATTGGTATTTTCCAGTATTTTTTATGAGCATGTGTAATTAATCTGTAAGTACTTTGGTGCTTTGGTGAAGGTTTTATTTTCCTTTGTGGTAAAATCCTGCTCTGTTAGGAAGCAGGAGGTCTCTCTGTGGTAACTCGGTGAGAGGAGTAGGTCCCCGAGCCTGGCCGTGCCACCCCTGGGCTGCAGCGGAGGAGGGGGCACTTCCTTCACTGCTTGGGTGGGAAATGGTGTTTTCCAGAAAAACGTAGCAGGATAGAAGTGTTGCCTGATGGATGATGAATGTTGTGTCAATAGTTGTACCCACGTCTTTGTGTTTAATAGGCTTTGATGGACTTTTCTTCCATTAATTTCTCTAATTGCTTTTCAAATCCATTTTTTGAGTTTGGCTCCCACAGCATCTTGTGATAATGAGTTCCACAGTTTAATTATACACTGAGTGAAAAAATACTTTCTTTTCTTTGTTTTGCACCTACTGTCTAATTCTTTTCCGACAACCTCTTGTTCTTGCGTTTTGAGAAACAACAAATAATTGTTTGTCATTTCACACTTTTGCTGCCATACGTGATTTTCTGTACATCTGCTGCGCCGTCCTCTCTTTCTCAAACTGAGTAACACTTTATTTTACCTTCCTTTGAATAAAACCTCCTGCAATTAGTTAACCATTCTTGACACATTTTTCATACCTTTTCGAGGTCTCAAAAATCCTTTTTGAGATAGGATTTCAGATATGCAAACTGTGGTGCTAGCGTGGATTTTTATTGGCATAATGACATTTTCCATAGTCATCGGCGCCTTTCTGTACAATTCCTGCCCGTACCTTCCCTTCCCTTCTCCCCTCCTGAGCACTGAGCTGATGTTTACAGGTACCCATAGAGACTCCATCCTCCGGGGAAGGTTTCTGAGCACCACTGTCTAATTTGGTGACCTTTGGTGTTGTGTGTGTCATTAGTTCTGGCTCGCCCACCCTGGCCTTTCCTTGGTGTACCCAGGGTATTTCTTTTTGTTTGTTTGTTTGTTTGGATTTTTTTTGAAAATCCTTCCTTTTATCACAGGGAAACAGATCCTGAGAACGATTACTTGCTCATGGAATAAACGCTGTCTGTGTCTGTACATACACATATGTAAATATAGAAGCCATCTGCTGTAAGAAATACAAGTAACACAAAATCTTTAACAGAAATTTATCCTTTCAGATGACAATGAAATTAAGATCAGGTCCCCTAAAGTGATGGGATTTCTGCCAAAGCCCTTTATATGCAGAGTATTGTCCCTAATGCGCAGGCAGGGTCAGTGTGTGGCTCTTAGACAGTAAGTGCTAAGAGGTAAGAGCTACCTCTTACGACTGATAAATATTGAAATTATTGTAATGAGGTTCATAATGAAGTAATTGGTGGTTCTTTTCTTTCCTGTCCTGCTTAGAGGAAAAGTGCTTTAGAGAGTCTCCTGCCCATTTTCTAGGGTTAACGGGTGGACTGGAGCATCAGCAGTCTCAGAGCCTGGGCTCTGAGGTTCTGCATCCAATTAAAACCTTTCAGCATGATGAACTTCAGTCTGTCTTTATTTTTTTCAAGAAATGTCAGCATTTCTATGTATTCTGAAACTGCGTTACTTCTTTAATTTGGTGAACTTTCTGCATAATGATAATTGTGAGTTTATTGAAAGTTTTCATCAGTTTAATGACTCACCAAGATGGACATGGTTATCCCAGGAAAGCAAGTAATCTGTTATTTTAACTCAAGGAAGCCTTTTAGTTTGTTTGTTCTTATATCTGTTCTCTCTTACTCACCCATTACATCTTCATATGTTCCTCCCATCTGTCCCATCTTTTAATTCTCTCGTGAGCTGGAGCAGGTCTCGGTTTCACAGCAGAACCATCGGTGTCTCCAGTTCTGCAGAGCTGCTGAAAGCAAAGAGTTAACTGGATTTACTCCTATTCCTAACTAGACAACTGTAAATAAAAAGTTTATTAAAACTGACTGTAAATGAGGGAAATCTCTCATTACGTGTTCCCAGGCAAGCTGCAATACGTAGCCTTACCTCAGGAAGAGCAAAGGCTGAGTTAGAGGGTAGTTATGTTTTGCACCCAAATATAAAAAGCTTTTACCACTGTGGAGGGTGCAGACTGCTGAGCTCTGGGGAAAAGGCAACTGGTTTTAGTGGAAATGCTCAGATTTACCTGCACGTCCTATCGGATAGCCTTAGCTGAAAGCTTGAGCTTTTTATCTTGTTACCAAACTGGTAATATGAAATAAAGCAAACGGCAGCCACGGCTTCACTGTGAGTGCTGGTGGCCGGAGTCTGCACCGCACTTCTGACATCTGCACCACTGAAAAAAATCACTTTATTTTATCTTTCCCCCTATTTTTATTTTGTGGTTTTCATAATACTTTTCATTTGAGTCAAAGCGGAGATAGCAAACTTCGAGGGAGAAAAGGAGGCAGGACAAGGCAATACCACTCCGAACTATCTTTTTCTTCCCATCCTTTCTTCTCACGACAGCACAGAGAGAAGGTGGCAGACACGCAGGTCATTCCTAGCTCTTTGCCTTGAATCTGAAGTTTCAAAAGGGTGTTGCGATTTTTAAGGCTCATATGGTAAAAGTGATTAGTAAAGTAAAAGTAAAGCCCATTCTATAACCTAGGGAATATAGGGTAAAATCTTTTAGCCTTATACCTGCAGACGGACAGGGTATCCTTCTGTGCTGTTTCTGATCTCTATTTTAACCCTTTGCTACAATTTGATCCTAATGAGATTAGAGACTTAAAATGATTCAGCGCTACATTATTCAACATACAAGACAACCTCTGTAACCATGGTTTCATTGGCATGCCTTTTTCATGAGAAGAGGAGCTTTCTTTTCAATAGGGATAAATATATTTGTCAGGAAATTCTGATAAAACCTGAATCTCATCTTGTTTATATTAGTGTAAAAACAACATAAATCCATTAACAAAACCAACAGACTTTTTGTATTCCGGTGCCATTCTGGAGCATTCTTGCCCATAAAGGCTGCCTGTTCCGGGCTGCCCGTGCTGCTCTCACGCTGCTGGAAATTAACGCCCTTTAACTTTTTGTAGGGATGGTATTTCGCTTTTCATCTCTTATTCTTCTGTGCTAATGGAATTGCCATTTCCACATTCAATGCATATTTTTTACCACCAACAGCACTTATTTCATTCCAGAATGAACGGGTCATTCCAGAATAACTTTATTTTTGCTTTGCTGTTGCAAAGGAGCGAAACGTTGCAACTTCTTCCCTTCTGGATTTAAGATCAAGTCATAGTGAAATTGTCTTTTATATTGTTTTCAGCTGTTTACATACAGTCTATGTAGCACCACATAATAGCCTGTTTATCAGCTTGGGAAGCAGGAGGGAGAACAGAGAACACATTTATCTTGCAGAATTTAGACCAGCAAAGTGAAGAAGCAGTTCCAGCCGTATGGGAGAAGGTTTTGAAGCCCTGTGAAAAACAGGAGAGAAATTATTCCCCAGCACAGGCAAAAGTACTTCATCCCATCAGATTATGTGAGAGAAGCAGAACCTGCCATGGGCTTGTAAAAGCTTAGCTAAGCTCGTTAAGGACAAGGAGCTGGACAAATATGGTTGAAGCTGGAGAGCTCAGCGATGACACCACGCAGGAAAAGCTCCTGGGATGCTCCGCCTCGGAGCCCCCATGCAAGCAAGGGCTCCCTGGAGCTAGGGACCTTGTATGCCCACATGTCTCCATGGGGCAATTCTGACTGATTCCTGAAGTGCCTGCTTGATTTATGCTGTTTTATAGCACTAAGTTTTAGTATATAAATTCACTGAAAGGGAAAAAACATATGTTTTCTGTGTTGGGGTAATCTTTGACAGTGGCTACCCATGCATGGTAATGGGTCATTAACTCAAAGTTGGGTGTTTCTCTTAATATTTCAGACCTTTCAGGTGCAGTTGGAGCCTGCTCCAATAATAAGAAATATGACTGCTTTCTGAGACGTTTGTAATATATACATTTTCAATTAGTGAAAGAAATACTGGATAAAATGGCAAAAAAACCCAACACAACCAAAACAAACAAACAAAAAAAAGCAATATGCTGTATATGTAAGCTTGAGCTGGAAAATCAACAGTTGTAGTTGAGTGANAAGGGTTATCAAGTATTGGAATGGGCTGCCCAGGGCAGTGGTTGGGGCACCATCCTTGGAGGTGTTCAAAAGATGGGTAGACATGGTCCTCAGGAATATGGTTTAGTAATTTTTATTTCCTATTTCTTATTTATTTTTTTGTCAGAGTTAGGTTGATGGTTGGACTAAGGTCCTTTCCAACCTAGATGATTCTATGATTCTATGAATTCTATGAAGTAGAATGAGAAGTGCCCAAGGGACACAAAAGCAGAAGAGTATGTAGGAGTGATCTGGTTGTGACGTGGCTGTGGGTGGCGTTGACCCCGTGTTTGTGCGATGCTGTGGTACCTGCTGCTGCTGCTCTGGGCTGATGCGAGATGCGGACACCTCAACTCCCTGTCTCTCCGGTCCCTGCAAGCACTAAGCCTCTTCTGATACTTGCTTAAGATCAATGAGGAGTTTGGGCCATTGCCTTCAGAGAAATCCACCCATGCGTTTTACCGGGGCTTAGAGGTATTTGCTTATTGTATTTTCAGACTGCAGCTGATGCCTTATTCCTGATTATTTTAAATTGATTTTTTTTTTTGAGGAATGTATAAATGAGAAATACATACGTGTGAACATAGAACTGAAACCAACGGAAATATTTCTCCTGTGAAGGACCTCTACTGAGCTTTCACCTCCTGGCACTCGGTATTTTGGTAGCTGCCGTTCTGGGGGCTGCTCCGCGGTCTCAGGTTGGGAGGGTGATGTGAGAAAGGCACCCAAAGGCATCCTCCCCTCCAGTAACCACCACAACCAGCTGCCTCTCTCCCTTCATGTCCTGTGGGGAGCACGGCTGCCACCCTCCTCAGGTTCACCATAAATCTTCTCAATGCAGCACATTTTCTTTCCCTCTTGAATTATCAAATTATCTGTAGATGAAAACCTGTGGTGACAGTTCTGTAGTTACTGCTGTTGGCCTCTGCTTGGAAGACTTCATCTTTCGAATGAAGTGTCAGGAGACAACATTTTTTTCTCCCCTTACTATCCACAAAATTCACATGGTTGTGGTTGGTACCCTGGGAAGTTCTAAAAGCAAAACGTGTCCATTCTCCACTCTACTTCTCTCATTTCTGGTTTTGTCTCTGGAAAACAGAATTTCACTTGGCTAAGCAAAAATACCTTTTCGTACCTAGGTTGTTGTCCTACTAAGGCTGAATATCACTTCATTTAGATTATTGCTTCTCCTTAGCAGGTTTTGAAAATTGGCTTTGGTCTCCAGCAATTGCACTAAAAGCCTGTTAAGGACTAATCTCCTCGGAGATTTTAGGCCTCCCAACTACTACTGGCTCATGGCTCTCCACATTAAGTGTTTATTTCTGTGTAGTGCAGCACAGCTGAAGAACAACAGATTCTGAAATATTTACATGTAGGCATTTTCTGAAGATGAAAATGTATAACAAAGAGGGATCAACCGTGTATCTGACAACTTCCTATTCTTAAAGCATATATTAGAATAAGAGAATATGGTAGATCTGGCCAAAACTGTCAGATGCTCTAGTCTTCGTTAATGAATATTTCATCACTGACATGTCAGCCAAACATTAAGGTTGGGTTTCTGAAATAATTAGTTGCAGTGGCTCTCTGGCACACTCAAGGATGCTCTCTTTCATTCTCCTTGTGGTTCCTGGGGCAGTGCTGCTCTTCTGCCTGTGCCTGTTTCTCAGGACTTGTGCCATCTCACCACTTTCCTGCTCCCAGGGCTCTCCAAGGCCACGGCTGCCTTAGCAAGTCCTGGGGCACATGGGAGAGGAGCTGGGGAGCAGAACAGCTCAAGCAAAGGATCCAGTATCCACCCAGTATCCACAGTACACCTCTTTCAGCTGCTGTATTTTGGGTGGCTGTGGTGCTCTGGCCCCTTAGTTGGTTTTGTGCAGTGCCTACCCTCACTGAGCATCTTGTCCAGCTTAGTTTCTTCTGGAAGCCACCATGTCCTCCATGGCCTCTCTGTGGTGTGAGATGATGAAGAGGCAGTCTCCAGGAGATCCTCTTGAGTTCACACCTGAGCCAAACTGTACATCTAATGTGGACACATGTAAAATGTAACATGAACTATTGTCATGGAATTGATTTACAGATTTTAAGCCTTGAAGAAACCATTAATCATCATGTAATCCTATGTGCCACAAAATCTCACTGCGTTATTTTTATATCTAGTCCACAGTTTCCTTTTCAGCTAAAACACAGCTATTAGAAAAGGAATCTATCTTTACCTGAAGGCTTGCATGTGACAGAGGAAACCTAGGATGAACTCATCCAGTGTTCACTTAAAGTGAATCTGTCTTGAAATTTCAGTCATTGGATCTCTGTATATTTTGGTAAAGAGTCATCTCCTTTCAAAAATATTTTCCCTCAAGGGGGTACTTTTTAGGTCAAGTTATATCAGGCCACTCTAATGACAGGTTGGGTAAAATCTGACATATCCACTTTAGATAGGAGATTGTGGGATTGCTTTTATCAGTGCAATATCACCTCAGCTTAGTAGTCCATCCAAATACACCCAATAACTTTGTGTGTCTGATCCATCTACTTGAAAAGAAAGAAAAAGCATGGATTAACTGAGGAAAAGTTAGGATAGAAGAAAAATATTAATAACAATCTGGAAGATTTAAAGATCTTGAGCTTAGTCTTTAGCCTTACACAAAAAAAAAAAAAAGAATCCATCTTGATGTGGTGACAGTCCCGAGTGGGAGACCTGGACCTCTAAGGGCTTGGCTGGCGTGGGCACCAGCAGAGAAGTGGCTGAGATGTAGCATCCGTTCTCACGGGAATGGATACCGCACACTTACTTTTTCACACCGCAGATATTAAATGATAAATGGCATCCTTGTGATAATAGCTATGAGATAAATGAATGGAAAAATTAGGACGGTGTGTAGGTATTTGAGCTTCTGGTAAAGCCTGGTGGTTTCCTGCAGATTCCTCCTGTTCCTGGTGTTGACAAGGCATGGGTGGGAAAACCCAGCTGGTCTTTTGTGGGTGGGTTGTGTGAGCTCTCCCCAAAGTTGTTCTGGGCTCCCCAAAGAGCACAGTCTCTAATGCCAGGGACTATAAAATGCAGAAGGGGAGGTAAAGGCAGAGAGCAGGTGGTGAGATTGTGAGCGTTCGTCTTAGTGAAGAATTGGTGGTTATGAAGTGGTCACTTCGAGTTACCAAGAAATTTTCAGCGGTTGGAGACAGAAACTCTGGATGCCTTATGCTATAGGGGTCATACTTACGCTGTTGGAGATTAATTTGATTGCCTAATCTAATCAAGTTATTTGCATAGCTACCTAATGTCTATTATTTATTAGCATTAGAATAAGAGAATAAATTATGTACAAACAAAAAATTACGCTCAAGTAAAATGAAGCCAGGAACTATTCTTTCCTGGCGATCAAAACCAATTAAAAAGTTAGTCACATGTGTTGCTGTTTTTCCATACAAGAACTATCTAACATACCTTTACAGTTTTTTTTAAATTCCAGTTCATGTATTGTATTAATTTATTATAAAGCCTTTTCTTTAATTCACTTTATCTTTAAAGCCTTATGACTTTACAATTTTAATTAAATTTCATTTCATATATTACATTCATTAATATATTCCTTTAAAAGCATTTACAATTCATGGTCTTTATCCACTCTGCAATTAAAAATGTTACTGTAGTTTGCATCTCAAAAATAAGCAGCAGCTGCCTCTCCCAGCAACACTAAAAAGACTCTGAAAAACCTCCAACCTTATCTCTAAATTTCTTTTTACTCCTCATATCCTAATCCGTGCTTCCAGAGTTGTCAGTGACTCTACAAAAGAGTTTCTCTGTGGCAGCATCCCTGACCTCGCTAATTCCTCCCATTACCATAAGCTGAGGAACATTTGGTGAAGCCGCCGGCAGTCATGCAGCAACGGCAGGCTCATGTGTTTTCCAAGCAAAGAATTTATTTAGAGAATCACTTCAAAAGTCTGCTTTTTTTTTTTCCTGAAACAGTAGTGACCGTTTTCAAACTACGTATGTTCCTGGGAGCTCTGCTGTGTTTGGGGTGGCTGTACATTTGGGCAGGTCCTGACTAGGACTCTATTTGCATTATTAATGTGTTTTTAACAACTGATGTGTAAAGAGCAAGCTGAGACTATTTAGCACAATTGCCATTCGAATGAGAGTTATAAAATTTCAGCATCTGGTAGTATTGCCAATGGCCAGCTAAAGACCTCCCACTAAGGCAAATCTGTGCAGACAACCAGAATTCTTTAGGTGGAAAATTAAGTAGGAAAGGAAGAAAGGATGTGCAAGTCTTATGTCGGGTATAGAAAGAGGTGTCAGAGAGAAAGGATGTGCAGGTCTCATATTGGTTATAGAAACAAGCACCAGAATTTATAGATAAAATTAAATACAGAAGGTTCTGTGGCTAGATGAAAATATTCTAGTTCTAATTCAGAATTCCAGGTGCAAATAAAAAAGGAAGCCAACACAGTTGTTTCAGTTTGTCTAAGGGATGCATGAAATCTCTGTATACATGTTCCCTGTAGATTAGTTATGCCAAGACAGAAAGGCTGATTGACGTCTTTGGGAAATAAAGAAATATTGAACTACAGAATACAATTAATACCTACAAATCCCCTTTGAGACTGATGCTGTGTATCAGTTCTATCAAGGGAATGTGGAGCATGAGCTCCCGAGCTACAGCCCAGGTCATGGTGCAGCCTGACGGTGGGGGTTCTCGCTGGCGGTGGGGTCCTGGGCTGCGGAGCACAAGGTTTAAGACATCATTGCTCAGATTTGCCCTCAGAAGCACAATCGAGAATGGTACGTTTCTATCCCTGTACTGGAGGAGCAGTGGGGAAGTGGGATTTCCCACGGCCACTGGAAGAGCCGTGCTGGGCTCGCTCCCTGTTGCTGGCAGCCCCCTCTCCCCAGGGCTCCGGGTCACAGCTGCACAGGAGCCTGTCCCCTCGCTGAGTCCCTCATCCCTGCCAGGATCCCAGTTGGAGCAGGGACCCCACTCCCTGCCTGGGGATGCCAGGAGCTCTGCCACAGCCAGCAGTCTCCATCTGGACTCTCCATCAGGAATTTTCACTTGTCCCTTCCTTTACCTCCACTTAGTTAATTTCTGATGGTCTGGGGTGATGCTGCATTGAGAGGTGGGGAGTAATCTTGGTTTGAGCGACAAGGCTAATTTCTCTTCTAATGCTTTGGGAAAATTGCACTTTAGAAGACTCCAGTGACTGAGTTTGTGACAATTTCCTTTACAGCCAGCTCTGGGGTGCGGGTTCCAAGGTCCCAGTGTTTTTGAGCTCCCCGGGTGCGGGGATGAGGAGGAGCGAGACCCGGGCACTTGCCCCAAGCTGCCAACAGGGTTATTTCATACCATGAATGGCATGTTCAGTATAAATTAGAAAGTTTGCTGAGGAGTTCTCTTCCTCTCCCTCTCCCTCGATGGCTGGGATCCTGAGAACTCCCTGCCCCGGTGCCGGAGCCCTGAGCCCTTCCCTCCCTCCCGAAGCCGCAGCGCTCGCAGGGTCCCACACTGGCTGTCCCTGCGGGGAGAGCACGGCTTCTGCTGGGGAATGGGCTGGGGATGGTCCTGGGGTGTTTTATATCAATATCGGGATCAATACTGGTTCTTTAGGGTTATTAATGTTAATTATCTAGTCTTATTCTATTAAATCTGCTTATATTTCAACCCTCAGGTTGCATTGTTTGGGAAAAACTTCCTGGGTGGGGAGGGGTGATTGGGGGAGAGAATAGTTGCCTAAACAACAATAAACTGTTGTAGGTTTCTCAAACCATAACATCTTGGTTCATCTTTATGTCTCCCCTGATGATGTTTAAAACCTCACAATCCCCCTCCACATCTGGCTGCGCTGCATTTCTGTGACTTTGCAGCTGCTCTCCCCAAACTGTGCTCCCTGTCCACCTCCCTGGGGAGGGAGGCGGACACTGGTCTCGGTGACGAGGAGCTGTGGCAGAGGGGTCCATGATTCTCAAATGTCCCTAGGAAAATACATTCAGCAATCAGTACCATTTTAAGGTAGTCCATTTTTAAAAAAATACTCACTTTCTTGTCACTTCTGATTATCTCGGCATATAAACAAATGTCGATGTCGTGTTAGACACACACGTTGCCTCAGGTTGCCATGCTGAAAGCCTAAGAAGATAATTGAATTCCAACAGTGGCATCAATTTGATCAGTGCTCTAAATGGACATTCAAATTAGCGTCTTTCCTCGCATAGAATAATTATGCCAGAAATTAGAGATGAGATGCTGGCAAGTATTTGCATCATATTTTCAGCCTAAAGGGCAAGCTTTTGTAATGCTAATATTCTCCCGTATTGAGTTTGTAAAGGTTTTGTTTCTTACAGGTTTTGGGTATCGATGTTACACGTTCCCTGGCTGTGACTGCTCAGCAGAGCCCAGCTCAGTGTCCAGTCGCCCACTCCACCCCATTGGTGGTGGGACCGCTGTGCTGATTTGCACCACTGACAACCTGTTTTCTCTTTTCTTACATTTCCACTGTATCTTTTATTTCTGAAAAGCCACAAGAGCTTCATAAGGTATTTTTCTTTCGCATATCTAACTAGGGAACACTCTCATCATTGTATTGAGAATATAATTTCTGTGTTTTCCACTGTATTCATGTAACTGCGGAGGAGAATCTACACCTGCTGCGGTGTAGGTCCTCCTAACATATGCTCATACGTGCCCTCATCTGGGTCTCGTTGAGGTGAGGACCAGTAGGCAGACAGGGATGATCCGGTCTTCAACTTCTCTGCTTCCCTGCTCTGAGTTCCTGTCGCCATGGGAGCGGAATAAAATGAACAGATTTGGGTTTTGACAGCAGTAGGGCATGGCTATGTCAGACACCATGCACGGTCTGCTCTTCCTCTTCATGGGACTGTGGGGTCTGTGGTGTTTAGGGACAACAGTTACACTAAAACCTTTCAGGAGAGAATAATACGCACCTACACGCATCCCAGGACCACAAAGGAGTCATCGCAAACGTGGTCTAATCTTTTATTATAGAGTTGTAATCAATAGTGAATATCAGGTAATTTTGATTTGTGTTCATGTTGGCAAATTCTCCAATGTTGGACTATTGAAAATGCTATTAAACAGGTTAATGTGTTTGCTTGTCCTGCAATAAGATGTTTGGTAGCATATAAGTGGTTGCAGTAGCAACAGAGTACATTTCTTTGTTGTATATCGCCAATTGCCTTGTGCTTGCTCTGTATTCTTCTCAAAATGGATAAACATCTGTTTATTAGTTATGTTGGCCCTTCAGCAGTGTTATGCCTGTAAAATTTTAGGCTAATTTTGTTAGCTAACCCTCTTCCTTCTTCTTTGCAGTTAGATACTTGGAGCTGAGGGATCTATTTTTGCAGAAAGAAATTCATAAAACTGAAAAGCGATCAGAATTCTAAATGTCAAAATTCCATATGCCCAAAATACGGAGTCTTTGTTTCTTATATTTATAGCTGTGAACATATGATAGCGTCTGTAAAAGGAAGTGGATTTTGAGGCATAAAAGGGCTAACATTGTACGGTTCCTAATGAAAGCAATAAGTTACAATTACAGTGGCAAGAACCTCTTTTTATTTTACTTTGAGTTGATGACATTGGATGAGTCTGATTGACTTCATGCACCGCTGAGAAGTGCAATAATGCCATGAAAATTCATTGGCTGGCTTGTCTTATTGGTGTCATGTAATAGAGTACAGGAATAAAATTATCTAGTGAAATATAGGAACAAAGGTAGGAAAAATGTGGCCGTCACCATAGATGCCACCACGAGAGCAGTAACAGACCATGGGAAGCTCTGGCTGTTGCTGCAGTTGGGAGGACGTTTCATTGATGTGTGGTGCTGCTGGATGTGCTGGTGCTTGTCACTCGTTGTCCATGGGTGGTGCTGGGGTCACCCCTGGCTGCTGTAAAAATCACGGCCCCTTCTGGGAAATACTGACCCTTACTTCTTCTGAACAAGGCATTTCTCTGTCTTTCATGCCTGATGTTTTAAAATATTGTTTACCTTTTCACAGCCTGCTAATTTTCTCTTTGTTAAAGGACCAAGGCTCTTTCAAGCTCTGCAAATATTATTTTATTACTGTGCCTAATGTTCGTCTGATTTGAATATGAAAGTGGGCTGAGGGATGTTCAGTAAAAGGCATGATTACAGGAGAAAGCAGTGCATCCTGTGCTATTGCATATTTGCTCTGTTATAGAGTAATAACTAAATCAGTGACAGTTTTTAGACTAAACCCTTCAGGAAATAATGTTTCTCCACCTTGGTGCTCTGCTCCTCCAGCCACTGCTTGGTAAAAACACAGTCGAACTCTTTGTTGTTTTGGGGTTGCTGCACTACCTTCAGACTATCAAAAAGAATCACCTTCCTTTTTTAAATGTTATTATTGCTCAAATTCATTCCTTGTTACTGTTGACAACAATCTCTTAGGTGGAGGCAGGACCAAAGGGCACATCCCTGGAAGTGCCCATGGTGCCAGGAGCTCCCACAAAGCCAAGGTTGGAGCTCTCGGAGCAGAGGGAAGGAGACATTCCAGGACAGTCACCCCCAGCACATACTCCACCACCCAACTCCTCTTGAAGACCTTTGGGTCTCTGATTCTGTGCCTTTCCATGAGTGTTGGCTGGTTATTTCTGTGCATTGCTGGAAATATTTTATATTTTCCACTGCAGAGCAAAGCTGTTTGGCTTTAGTCCAAGGTTGCACATCAGTACCTTGCTCCAGAAGCCAGATATTCAAAAGGAAAATTTGAAAAAGGGTCTATATTGTTAAGGTCAGCTAAGGAAAGCCTCTCTCCACATTTAAAATGGGACTGCAATTCAACTATTCCCAACTATCTAATTAGAGAATTGTCTACAAAAGTGTGATATCACCTTACTGGTGATGTCATGTGGGATCATAAGTACAGGCTGCTGCCTGCACTTCTGGGCTCAGCTTCACTTCCATAATTCCTATTCATGTGACGAAGCCCACAAATCCAGCAATACTTCTTGTAAAAATGGGCAACTCAGAGGACCACGTGGTGTGCGGTGGTCGCCGCTGCAGCTCCTGTAAGTGGAGAAGTGTCTTCTCAAACGCTCGAGTGTTTGCTGGAAGATCAATAGATTTCCTGTTTCTGACTTAATTCCTTCTGTAGCAAAGCAGGGTTGAATTGTTTTACTATAACTCTCAAGTGGCAAATTATTTCAACAGCTCCGTGAGCAACCACATTTGCACAGTCTGATTGGCCACCCTAGAGCCAGAACCAATTTAATTATGCTAATATGCTAATGCGCACCGAAATCCGAATTCACCTTCCAAGAACATCAAAGTCCTTTTAAAGCAATGAGGTCGATGTGGTCAGATTTTATGCGAAAAGTGATGGGGGACAGGTCTGTAATTGTCAGATTTAGCAACTTAGCGACATTCAGATGTTTCCTAATAGCTCTGAAGCATTTTGTGTGACAATAAATGCTGTGCTGAGTATAGCAATTGCCGTGATGGAGTGCAGCATGACTCTGGAAACTTTCCAGAAGATCAGGTTTGGCATCATTATGTGCAATTCCTAGCGATCTACAGAAAATTATCTGAAAATCTGTTCGTTAGAAACTCACTATAAAAATATCTTTCTTGCATTGCTAATAAAATGTACCTGTGAATATACACTTTTTCCTGGGGTGTATATTTTAGAGCTTAAAATGTTTTTTGTAGTTTTATGGCACTCCATGCTGAGAGGTGTTATTTTATGTCACAATATTCAGGTCAAAAGGAAGATTTGATCCTAAGATTGAGTGAAGAGCTATGAGTGCTCTAGTGATGAGAAGTCACTTCAGTTGTTCAGCATTTTATTTAAAATAAAATTGATCACTATCATTTATTTTAGTGTACAGGTTCTTAAAGTCTTGAGTGTTCATTGAAAAATTGCTTAGCTATTAATTCTGAGATTCACGTGGCTGAACAGGACTGCCCCACTGCCTTTGACACATGTACACACGTATGTCCCCCACCACAATTAGTGCTTTTGCGCTAATTTGTGAGATCTGAGGAGAGACCATAAGAATTGAGAGGTATGTATTTAAATGAACCACATGGAAGGAATGGCCATTTTGTGTTCACACTTCAAATACCAATTTCTTGTGTCACCTCAGCTGTGGGCAAATCATTGTGCCCCTGTTCTGCTCGAGGTGAGAGGACGGGAGAAGCCATAAAGTGAAGTTGCATTCGTGTGTGTCACACTTCTCAGTAAACCCCAACCATTCACTAAACCCCAATAGCCCTTACTAAATTCATAACATCATAAAATCACAGAATGGTTTGGGTTGGAAGGGGCCTTAAAGATCATCTTGTTTCAAACTCCCTGCCCTGGGCAGGGACACCTCCCGACAGACCAGGTTACTCAAAGCCCAGTAAATAAAATTAGTAAATTAATTAACTCATAGGGGAAAAGCTGTAAAGTGTGAAGCTGGTCTGTGAGATCCCTTCCATCCTACACCCCTTTCAAGAGAGCTTGGGATCTCCAAAGGCTCTCTGACCAGACCTGACTTGGCCTTCACTGCTGAAGGGTGGGTACGATGACCTTGTCTCTGCTCACGCTGGAGGATGAGCAGGAGCAGCCCAGGAGTGAAGGAGCGGGACGGGTTGCAGAAGAGTGTCTTTCAAAGTGACAAGGTTATTGATGACTTTGAGCAAATCCAGATGTCAGAGAAAAGCGTGCAGTCTCTTGATTAACATGAAAAGCAGACTTCTGCCACCTGCAGCTCATGCAATTCTGTAATTAGAGACTGATCTTAAATAAAAATTTCTATAGTTATTCTTATCATCATCCCTAGGGATGAGTGTATCAGCCAGTTGAGGTGTTTCTCGTTGTTGGTCAGTGATGGGTGCTGTGTCCTTTGCTGGGAGTGCAAGATGTGGGAACTCACACACTTTTCTAAACCCTTTAGAATCCTTTTCTAAAACAGGTCAAATTTGCTTTTTTTCCCTTGCTTGCAAGCAAGTGCAGAACTTGACTTCCCTCACTGCCTCGATATATTTTACCCGAGTTTGTAAGGTCTTCATGGCACCCGGTGCAAGCTGCTCTGCTGCTATTTACTCCAATTTGCTTTCCTGAACTTCTCTCCTTGCTGTGGAAACCGACGATAACATAGCACTCAGGAAAAATTCCCAGAACAAGCTGAGTACAAAGAAGAGTGGTTGGAAATAATGCTGTTTTTTCTTAGCTGAGTAATTTTCTGCCTGGCACGGGTGGCGTCAGCGCTGTGTGTTCTCTGTATTTAGTGAGCCCATTTGTAAGTACGTTGCAGGAATTCTGGCTGAACAAGGAATGCAGGTTTGGGGAATCTTGTCTACCTTCATTTGCAGCCCAGTATGAAGGATTTGAGTGTCTCTGGGGTTTTTTTTTACCCCACCCAGGTTTTGTTTTGTTTTGGTTTTTTGTTTTACCTATCATCAAACGCCCAGTTTTATAACACTTTTCCCCAGTCTTTTTTGGTTATTTTCTCCTTTTGCTGCATTAAGATGCAATTATGTAGTTTAGCTAATTGCTAGTTACTTAATGTCAAAACGCATAATGTGTCTGAAATGTCCTCTATTTTTCTCTGTCAAAATCATATGTAGCGCAGAAAAAATGCAAGCTATTAAGGCTACGTCTTGTCAAGAATTTACCTAAAAAGCTAATTTTTTCCTGATGGAACATATATCACGTTTTTGGGCACAGTGTTATGATTATAGGCATTTAAGATGTATAAACTGTTTCTATTACGTATTCTTATTTATTGAGGGACTTTATATGTAGGACTTATTTACTCAGAATTATAAATTCACATTTGGTTTGGCAAATACTTAGGGGCTGATATAGCTGTAAACACTTTTACAGACTAATGTAACTGGACAGCAGCAAGTGCCAAAAAGCATTAGGAAAATGGAAATTGTTCTGTTTTACAGCTGAATTTACCCTTTTATAGACACAGAATGTGTTTGAATATTTTATTTCAAATATGTGTGAGGTAGGTGAAAAAAAGTTTAAATTAATAAATGGTATAATTAACGATAGATATAATAATGGTATACTGGTCGAAATATGTTTTCTTCAATATGTTTCACATTAGAGGAGTGTTGTATTTTTATTTGAGAGCTCTTAAGTCACACACTATTTGGCATATAAAATATTATTCTGAAAGAAAATGGAGAGACATAGGTTTAGCATTTGGGTGAGGGAATGCTGGAAAGAGTGGTCTTGGAGCAGTTTGACATGGACTATTTTGCCAAGAATACATAAGAATACTTTCATGCTTAACTGAAAAAATATTAGTTCTTCATTTAAATAAACTCTGTGTCATTGTACAGGTAACAGGAGGCCAATTTTGAGCTGGTGAGAAAGAATATCAAAAACCTCAAAGCCAATTTAATTCCATTTCTGGCAGTTTAGTTCCTACCAGCTGTAAAAGCTGAGTCTCAGAAAGTCGGTAGGGCTGGCAGCGGGTGGGTTTTGTTATGTTTTTTGACTTGGTTTCTCTATAGAAAGAGGAGTCCTTCAGAGATATGTTTAATTCTGTGGCTTAATAAAAATTACAGGAAACCTTCAGAAATTGGCATTCCACAGCTCTTTCCATTTGAATTACTAGTTATTGAGCATTTTAATGAGCAACCTACCTAAAAACATAAACCAAATTAAAAGCACGCAGCAAGTATGTTGTTCTTCGTACCTCCCTCCACTCAGCTGTACAATGTTTGCTAATTTTGCTCATGTTTGGCTTCAGAAAACAATAATAAAAATGCAGTTTTGTCTATAGCTTTCTGTTATATCCATGATGTAAAGGAATTACTGAAACTACAGATAAACAGTAACGTGAGAAAAAATACTAAAAATATTCACAAATCTTGCGATTTGCCTTGTCGACTTGGCTTCTTACCAGTAATTGTGGCAGCAGGGCTGATACTGTCCCCTCTTCCCGTTCCATGATCTCTGAGCGCAGAGAGATGCCATCCATGCAGGGGATTACAAACCTCTGGGATGTAGGTGCTGTGGGGTGGGCATGGAGCAGCACCTTCCCAGAAGGTCCTGGGACCTCTCCAACCTCCCTGCAAAGTGCTCGGCCAACTCTTTCCATTGCGGGGCAGGGTGAGCCCACCACGGGCTTCAGCTTCTGTCCACAACCACCCTGTTCCATGTTCACTTCTGGAGTGAGCCATTGGCCAGTTAACTCCCACTGAAGCCCACAGCTGGGCCAGGTTTAGGAAGATGATGACTTCGTGTCCCTTGAAATGAAAGGCAACCATGTAATAAATAACACACAAATTCAGTTTCTTCAATTGTGTAGGATTGGAAAATCTAACAAAATCACAAAATGTTGCTTAATGAGACCAACATATTCACTTTGTCATAGGCAAGCAGGATTTAGCTACAATAATCAGAAAATGAGAAAACCTCAGAGCCTGCTTCTGCAGTCCCGGTGGCTCTCCCTGCCATCCCTAGGGCTGTCTTCTCTCTTCTCCCACTTATTTCTCTTTCAGTGCTCCCAAAAAGTGGTTGCGGTTTCTCTGCCCACCTTTCCTCTACTTCACTTGAGCTCTCATCTCTTCCTCCGCAGCTTATTTTCTATTTCCAAGCTCTTTTTCTTCCTGTCTGTTTTACTTTCTCATTAAACTTGTCTTGGCTCTCTGCAGCCTGACCCGGCGTGTTTGGTTGGCAGGGTACATTTCACTCTGCTGCTTCTCGTCTGCTTGAAGTACAAAAATATTGATATTTACAGAGCTTGTTGTAAAAATCAATATTGCACTAGGCAGAGCAGAACAGCTGCTGTGTTGTAAAGCCAGTCCTGTCAGCCTCAAAAAACTGATAGGGTTTTAAGAAATCAGGAAAAGAGTGAGCAAATCTATGTTTATGAGTTTGGTCTGGGAGCACCGTGGGAACATGATGCGATTTCTTGTCTTGCTTGCAAAGGGACGTGTTTATTATGAAAAAACCCCACCATTCTGCAACCATCATTTTTGGCTGATGCGGGAGCACTCATATACATCACCTTCAGTTCAAACTTCCTTGGTGTGTGTTCTCTGGAAATTGTGGATATTAACTCTCTGGTAGTTCACACAGGAGAAAATCATAGAATAACAGAAGGGTTAGAGTTGGAAGGGACCTTAAAGACATCCAGTTCCAACCCTCTGCCACCTCCCACTAGACCAGGTTGCTAAAAGCCTGGTAAATTAAATTAGTAAATTAATTAACTCATAGCTAAAGCTGATAGTAGCTACTTCTTTGCTTCAGAGAATAAAAATTTGTACTTTTCCTATTTTGCAAGCAGGAGTATTGGCTCTTACAGAGCACATCTGGACCTCAGACTATCAATAGTCCAAAGGATTATTGGGATTATCAACAGGACAATACTAACAGCTTGGAAACCACTGGCTAAAATAATTCAAAAGTGATTTTTTTGCCAAACCAAACCAGACCAGGACTGGGAGCTGCTGGTGGGTTCCTCAGGAAGCGCCCACCCCTTTCTCGGGCTGTGCCTTTGGGACTTGTGAAATTCACCCTTTTTGCACGTCAGAGTACCTTGGGAGGAGCAAGCGACAGAATTTGTTGGCAATTAGTTCACAACAAATAAACTCAATTTTCCTGGTTGCCCGCAAGCTGCCTTCTCAATACGGGAAAGAAGAGACAAATTCTTTTTGCAAGTGTTATTACTCAGTTCAGGCAGGGGCTTAAGGATTCACTTGGCCCCATGCAGCTGAACAGTTTCCAAACCAAACTATGTGCAATTAAGTACCTTAATGAAATGTAATATTGAGACTGAGATGATTTCACATAATTTTGAAATATTAAATAGCTTTAAAATTAAACTTTAGAGGGACTTTTTGCCTCTAAGCAGCATTTCTTAAGCAATTTTCTAACTTCAGGACTCTGTCTTCAAAAACGTTCTTTTTCATGCCGGAGGAAAAAAGCCAGTAGTAAACAAACCCCTGAATTGATACTAATGCAAATTCCTCATGAATTTCACAGCCTCGTGAACCTCTTAGCTCTTAAAAGCCTTTGGAAAGTTCTTCATCCTGGTTTTATTTGGCAAATTGTAGTAAATTGTATCTCATGAATTTCTATTTTCCTAAGCACTAGCTTGCTGCCCACAGACGTAATTATACTGACTTCCTTTCCTTCGGAATTCGAAAACTTTATCCATCATTTCTGTTCCTTGGAAAAATGTTTTGATGTTTTCAAAAGATGTGTTTTCATCTTTAAGCTTAAGTTGGGTCAAAACACTAAAAAAAAAAAAAGGATTTCTTCCCCTTCTGTACAAAAAAAAAAGAAGGATTTCTTCCCCTTCTGTATTATTAATAGTCATCTAATTTTCTATTTTCTCTAGTAGCTTTCCTGTAATTTAGTGAGGATAGAAGTTTAGGTTTTATTTCTAAATATCATTTAATAAAATTCAGGAAGTCCATTCTAACAAAACGCAGGCACAGGAGAGTCCCTCTGGACACTGAAACACTTTTCAGTGTGAGGGTGACCGGGTACCACCGGGGTGGTGGAGTCTCCATCCTTGGAGATATCCAGAACTCAACTGGACACAGTCCTGGGCCAACTGCTCCAGGGGACTGGACCAGACGAGCTCTGGAGGTCTCTGACAACCTCAACCTCTGCGATTCTCTGAAAGTTCTTTACAAGGTTTTTAGCTCATGAGGATATCGGCAGTGGACGAGAGCAGAGACCCATTAGTGGAAGTCAGTAGAAAATCGATTACTAACTTCAGTGCCATTGATTTTCCCAATTTATGTTAACAAAAGGCTTTATGACAGAAGCTAGGAATTTGCATGGACAATGATTCATTTGTTTTTCATCCATATGGGAAGAGGTTAATTGTTGGTGAAACATGCCCCTTTTTTCTCCATTCATATCCCGGAATTTAAAAGGGGAATAAGAACGTGGCCTCTGAGCAAATCCTTAATAATTACTAGTATCTCAATATATATAAAATTCAACCTTCATAATTTGCTAAATAAGTCCATATTTCTCCACTTGAAGCTGCCTCAGGGAAGCTTGAACTAAGACATCATTTTTCTCTTAATTTTTCTGAAATATCTATATTCAGGGATGGGTACTTCTTGCTCATTCGAGACACTTTATGAAAATTAGATGAAAGTGCTCTAGCCAGACTTTCCCGTCTACATTATGGAAATATGATTTATAGAGAACCGTTCCCTTAGGAATCAAGTCTTTAAAGTAATAGAAACTTTTTCAGCATTTTACCTCTCTAGACACTCCGTCACCTCCTGGATGGATCTTGTTAATACAGGAGCCTCTCGGAGATATTTCACTAATTCCCTTGATTAATCTCTATAAAATTTGTTTGCAGCTGTAAAATATTTGCTGCAAATTCTAAGCACTTTGGAAAATCTTAAATATTCACCAGTATGTGCTACCTTATTCTCTGTGAAGTCTCCACAACTGGGATTTTAAATTCCTGAAGCAACTTGAATGTCTGAAGTCTGATTAATTCCTTCTTTCCGAGGGATGCACTCAGTAGCTGGCATATTTCTCTCAAGGAGCCCTGAGTTTGGTACTTAAAAGCAAGATTTGTTCCGTCCTTAGTGAGACTTCCAAAAAGTAGGCGATGAGAGTCGACCTGGCAAGCTGGGCAGTGCTGCGGGAACTGCCAGCTCCATCACTAAAGGCAGGCCTGGTGCAGGAATGAGAAAGAAGCGTCTCCACATGGCACACAGATGTTCTTTTAATTGGATGTATGAAGGACCAAAACAAAGCTGGTCTCTTCTACATGAGATTAAGATGAGGATCCTTGGTAGGCTCATGTGGCACTTCTGGAGCACATAATTTGAATAATAATTATGAATTCTAAATGTCCTTAAAGAAAGAACAGTTAAAATGCAGATAACAGTTAAGTGCTATAAAAATACTACCATATGTTTGGAAATGGGTTCTCTGTTGATATTTTCCCTTTCCCTTCCCGTCCCCTTTTCTTCCATTCTATCTGCTTTATGCTTTTTTTCTGTTAAAAGATCATGCTGTATACGACGGAGCTACCTTCTGTTTAATACCCATAATGCATTATCCCAGTGATTTCTGTTCACTGCTTACTCAATGTTGTGGATGAAGGATCACTTGGATTTTTATAGTCCCAAGTTCTTGCTAGGAAGAGTCACTTTGAAACCATCATGGAGTTTCAACTCCTGTTGCAGTGAGAAGGGCAGGTTTGGTACGATGAGTAATTTGGTCATCTACAGCAGAAGGAATTTAGGATGGAATGCTCCACCCTGTAAGTTTTGAGGGCCAGGAAAGGCAGCGTTTCTTCACTTTTTAGAGTAATTTCGGGGAGCTGGTGTGGGAAGCTGCGTGGGTCTCAGCCAAAAGGAGCTGCCAATCGGCTGGGCTGGAGTGGCTGAGGCAGCTGAATGGGACCTGCTTGCAAAAGCAGTTGAAATTGAGAACTAGTGGAATTCTGTCTAGAAAACTCCTGGAAATGGAGAATCCATTACTCCCTCTGGCTTGAAAGGACTTTTAATTTGTGAGGAAGGCAGGGAAATGCTGTTATTTTAGTGGAAATGTGTGACAGGAGGAAATAAAGTTTTGTGACAGTTCAGGTAAAGAAGTTTGACATTTGTACGGTTTTATGCAGGGAAAAGTTCTGATGTGTTGCTGCTATTTCAGAATTTGTTGAATTGCATTTTTAATTATTTGTCAAGGGCACCTGGAGTCTTGGAAATGTATTATTTTATGTTTTATAGGTTGAAATCTAAATAAATAAATGTGGTCGAGAGCTCAAATGACTGTCTGCGCAGTGTGCAACAGCAGTTAAAATGCTTTGGTGCATTAAAAGTGCGGAATATATTACAGCAGCACATTGAACAATGGTTCATCTCATCTGGAGCAACGCATTCAATTTTGTTTGCCTACCCTAAGCCGTAATTAAGATTGACAAGGTTATCCCGAAAAGGAGAATAAATATTACAGGAATTTTAGACATGTTGACACATGACTAAAGAACTATAAGAAATTAAATTTCCGGACAACAAATACGAGCACAATTAAGACAAGGCTACTTCAGAAATTGTAGAGAAAATTAGTGAAGAAATACTTGGAGTGTGAACGCTTCAGCTGATTTTTGTGGTAGTTTGGTGGGGTCTTTGTCACACTGGTTCAGCAGCTGCTGCAGCAGAGCCGGGTCCTGAGGAGCGGCCCCAGTGCAGATACCAGTAGTGGCAGTAATGGAACTGGTGTCAAATGGGACGGGAGACCAGATCAACAAGTGCTATGAAGAGGTTGTAGAAGGGCAGGATTTATGTTTTATTTGTTGCTCTCAACAAGAAAGAACAATTTTCCATCAAAAATATTATAAATATTGCTGTTACAAATACACTGGGAGTTTGTAGCCACGTTGTCCCAGAGCCCAGTGTCAGCCCTGCTGGCGTGGGGACTGGTAGTTGTGGGATCATAGAATCACAGAATGGTTTGAGTTGGAAAGGACCTTAAAGACCATCCAGTCTCTTCCCTGGGCAGGGACACCTCCCACCACACCAGGTTGCTCCAAGCCCCCTCCAACCTGGCCTTGAACCCCTCCAGGGATGGGGCAGCCACAGCTTCTCTGGGCAACCTGGGCCAGGCTCTCACCACCCTCACACCAAAGAAGTTCTTCCCCACATCTCAGCTCCATCTCCCCTCTTTCAGTGTCCAACCCTTCCCCCTCCTCCTAGGGCTCCCCTCCCTGATCCAGAGTCCCTCCCCAGCTTTCCTGGAGCCCCTTGAGGGACTGGAAGGGGCTGGAAGGTCTCCCCGGAGCCTTCTCTTCTCCAGGCTGAACCCCCCCAACTCTCTCAGCCTGTCCTCCCAGCAGAGGGGCTCCAGCCCTCCCAGCATCTCTGGGGCCTCTTCTGGCCCCATCCAACAGCTCCATGTCCTTCATAAAGGATTCTCCAGCTTTAGCAATTTCAATCTCTGCTCCTCCTGACACCCTCTCTCAGAGCAGTATGTTCCTATTATTTTTTGCATCAGCCCCCCCTGCAGCCCCTCCTGGGATTCCCCAAACTTCCGTTCCCAGGCGCTCACACCCGGGTGCTGCTGCTCAGCCTTTGCGACAGCGGCCGGCACTCGTCAGATGGACATGGAGATGGAGCTCCCCGTGTAGCTACAGCTTTTCTTCCCTCCATCTGCTCCCACTTGTCTCTCTCGCTCAGCTGCGGCTTCTCTTTTTTGAACATAGGCAGCATCACAGACTGAATCCTTCATCCCTCTCTTCCCCTGGGGCTAACCACCTACATCCTCTTTTAAGATCTATTTTCAGCTCACTCTGGCAATTACCATGCAATATTGCAATGAGTCTGGGCAGCAAAATTATTGGGTCATTTCACTGAAATGTCCATTATAGATAAATATGCAATCAGGCATCTGTGGTGGTGCATGAAGTCAGCCCTCCATTATCCGCCAGCACATGGGTAGCCATAAACACACTTTTATACACACAAACAGAATTTCTATTAAAAATATTGGAAATAATTAAGTCGAATTCTTCCCTGCATATAAACACAGGCCTTTCGGTGGAGTTAATTCAAGCTGAGAATGTGTAACAGTTAAAAGCTGGGTCATTATTTTTTACAATGGTCTGCAAATATGTAATTTATGTGCAATTATGTAGGTAAATTCTCTGTCTTCTACCAACAAAACCAGCAAAGGCTAAAGATGTTTACTGGTAAAAACGCTGAGGATCCGTTTCTCCACTCCTTTTGCAAGTGATGCCACCCCTTTAAATTGATAACGTAAATCTCTGTCGTCAGGCCCATTGATTTTATCCCCACAACATGTGTGAATTTATTGTCAGCACGTGTCAGCGTCCCGTCAACACTCACCCTTCCCTCCCATCCGCCCTCTGCGGGGATTGGAGCATTTCTCACCCAGCTCCTTACAGCAGGGGGTGGGAAGGGAGGGTTAATCCTCCCCTGCGTGGTCTCCGGGCTGGACTGAGCCTCCCCTCTGAAAGTTCTCCTGCTCCCACACTGTGACACAACTGCTCCCCAACTTCAGGTATCCCCTCAAAATAATGGCGTGGTTTCCCTGGAACACGCTTCTGCCCCTCTGCCTTCTGGCTTTTGGGTCTCTGCCTCTAATTCATGTATTTTCCTACGGGCTCCTCCCTGTAACTCAGCCAGGGGCTTTGGGGAAATGGGACTGACTTAGATTTTTGCCTGAAGAAGTCAAGCAAGCTCTGAAATTTGCAGGATAGTGGTCTCTTTTGTTTAATCAGATTTTATATAATAATGCTGCTTTTATTTAATAAATGAAAAAATGCTAATCTCATTGCAGGTACCTCAGTACCATGACGATAAAATTAAGATTTTGGTATATGAAAGACACCGATTGATCAGCAGGCTACCATCCTAGAATGGCATCTGCATAGTTAAATGAAAATAATTTTTGTGTCTGATAATAACAGGTGGACTTGGTCTGTTTTCTCTATGCTTTCTTATCCTTTTAGGCTAAAAAAAAAAAAAGGTACAGCGTTCAGGATATGACTGTCTGTAGCTTCAGTCCCATACGAGTTTAAGATGACCATGGCAGATTTTGAGTCACTGGCTTGGGCAGCGCTGGCAGGTTGGCTGTGGGAGCTGGGAAATTCACCCTTTTTCAGCAAAACGCTGTTTTTCCCCAGGGGTTTGTGCGATGCCGTGCCCGGTACAGCCCCCATCCCAGTTTAAATCTCCCTGGGGTGCCCCGACGCTCTGTGGCACTGGGGTGGCAACGTAGACCTCTCCTTTTGTGTTGATACCTTCTTTCTTAATAAGCCAGTAAATTTCAGTTAATTATCTCCCCTATGTTATAAATCTGGCTAAATTAATGATGTTTGCCTAGTTGTCTTAAAAAAGAAACTGCATTTTAAAATTTTGTGATGAAGATGGGACTTTAAGATGTGGAAAAGAGGTTAATGCCTCTGTGTGTGATCTTTTACGGGAACGTTTTTTATTCCGGAGTTGCAGATATTGCTTATGAGAGACAAGCTGATTAATCTCGCTTGTACGTGGGCTCTCAAAGATTAATAACCTGGTTCTGATTCATGCCGTTTATGGGGCAGCTCAAATGTTTGGGTTGTTTTTAAATACCGAAAAGATGTAGAGCAGACGCCTCCCGACCAGCCCGGCTCTCACCTCCTAGGCTGTGTTCCACCTGGTTTTGGAAGAGTTGCTTGAAAACAGCTATTGATTCCTGGCGCTGAGCAGCAGCACTAACAGCACCGGGAGTGCATGGGCAGACATGTTATCCCCTGCAGGGAGCTGCCTTTTCTCCTTGGTTTTTTTTTTATGCCATGTCTAGAGTCAGGTCTTTGACCCCAGTTCATATATAGAAATAGGTTTGCTTATAATATATTGCTTATAAGAGGGTGAAGTCTTTGTTCCCGTTCAGTACTTGCCAAAGCAAAACCTTTAGCTGATGGGAGTCTCCCCAGGGATTACTTGTGATGTGGGAATAACGTTGGTGCTTCTCCCGTGTCCACCTGAGGGTGACCGTTCCTCGGTGTCCCGGGGCTGTGTGTGACCGCGTGCGGCTGCCGCCTCAATGAAACCAACCAAAAAACCCACCCCAAACCCAGAAATCTGCAAATGGCTCAGCGTGGGTGAGCGGCTGAAGCCTCTCTGAGCTGTCTGGCGAACGGCGCTTCAAGTGTTTGCCTGGGAGGGCGTGGGATAGGTGGATTAGCAGTTATAGGAAATGCAGTTGTTTCTTAACGAAGCCGCTCTTGGCAAACGCCATGGGGAGGTTCCACCTGTAGTTTCAATTATTTCTGCCCAAAACACAATTGGGTTTGGGGTTTGTTTGATTTCTTCTCTTTCCCAACACTCTGACTTCAGCCTACCTCCGGGAGTCAGGCTGAATTCTTTCCAGTTACATATTATTAAAGAGAAAGGTGGCCGGTGTTTATGCTCTGCGGGGGTGTACCCCTCTGCCTTCAGCAAACCCTCCTGGCGGTGCTCAGGGTGTAGAGAGCTGTGCTTGCCGACCAACCCTCGCCCAGCTCAGGGAATCAGAGAGGGAAACGTATTTTTGCCATTAACTTACATAGACACTGGTATAGAGACGTGGTTGTATGTGTGGGATGAGTTATTAAGCAAGATGATCTTGCTGTGCGGTCCTTTTCAGAGCAGAACCTGGGGGTCCTGCAGGTGCTGCACCCACAGCCTGGGAGGCACCCCATGGCTCACCCCACCCATCGCCTCAGGGGGGGCTGTTCCAGCTGCCTCTCCATCAGCCACAATATATTAACCTTTAATATAGCTGTTTGTATGTATTTTTTTAATATATTTTTATATATGTGTTTATATATATTTATATATAACAATATACTTGTTATAAAGTTTGTGCTTTGGCCGTACCTGACTTCGGCCTTACTTTAAACACCTTTCTGAAAAGGTGCGTGAATGATACATGCTTCTATATAATGATTAGGTGCTGATGGCTATACAGAACACAGTGACGTACCTACCAAAGTAGTTATCATTTTATATATACACCTAGAAAATGTATATAGACATATGTATATATATGCATATACATATATAGTTTGTATATACATAAAAGTGTGTATATACTTATGTACATAGGTACACGTACGTGTATATGACATGGGTAGCCCTACAATGATTGTATAGTGGATCATTTTATTTTGGTTTGCGTAAGCTGTGTTGATTGGAGTGGAGGAGGGCAGCAGACAGCGGGTTTTCAGCTAATTCAGTCTAATTAGTCAGTGTGGATTTTCTCCGTGCAATCCAAGCATCTCCTGATACCAGTGAATGCAAACGCTGCCGTCGCCCGCGAGGACCGAGGTGTCCCCCCTCTGCAGGAGGGACGGGGGGTGCAAGGGGTGCAGGACCGAGCTGACCTTCACCCCCTCCACCCTCCTCCTCCTCTCTCCAGGACCTTCAGCATCTTCTTCATCCATCCCAAACGCCCCTCACGGGGAACAGGCTGAACTTGGGTGGGGGGGTACATGCCCAACGTCATCAATTTACAGTCAATGCACTTTCAATACTATTCCTTTAGCTGCTGTTTGTCAAACAAATGTGTTCTCACCCATTCTCCGGCCAACAGTTCTTTAACTTGTTAAATTCTATTAACTGCATAATAAGACATCACTTCATCTAAAAACACACAGAGAAAAGTTTGCATCTATTCTATCTAAATACGAATTTTAATATGCATTGTATGCTTTCCAGATTATCTCACCTGTTAATACCCTCAGCACCTTAATATACCTCCTGCAGAGCTTATCGATAATTGATCCATTTTATAAAAGCCTATTTGTTCTGTGACACCGGAGATGTGAAATTGTTAACTTTCAAATGATGTGATTCTCTCTTTCCACCTCTTTTACCAGTAAAATGAACAGGCAACATATTTTGAATATGAATAAGAAGGTATTTTTTCGAAGGGGAAACATAAAGGGAAAAGAAAAAAGGAATTCCCACTGGTTGTTACTATTAAACAGCTTGTTTATAGGTGATGTGCTGAAGGAAACTACTCAAGAGCAGTTCCTCGTTACACACAGGTTGTGCCAATCTTCTCAGGCTGTATCAAACTTTGTCTTAGAGGAGTCGTGCGAGCTAAAGTCACCTCTGAAGAGATTCAGATGGCACAAATGGATTTCCCAGTAATTATAAAAATAGTTGCATATAGGTAGCCAGTGAATGTCTGGATAGGATGTTCATCTTTCCTCTGTGTGCATGATCACTTGTTTCTTCAGAAAGCAACATGTGCTGAGAAATGCCATTTTTAATGCATTTTTGTGCATTTAATTTATCTGAAATTAAATGAAAACTGAAACTTCTCATTTTTTTCCATGAAAGGTTGGACCAGTTGATCTTTCAAGGTCCCTCCTTCCAACCTGGGCTGTTCTATGGCTCTATGAAACGACTTACAACATCATTATTTAAGCTGGTTCGGGACTGTGGTGCAAGACAGGTGTCAACCCAAGGACCCGATTCCCCACAACAGGCAGTGCCACGTTCAGGCGATGCACGGGCTCTCCCCAAAGGCAAGGTTGTTGTAGGTCTGGGGTGAAATCGCAGAATCACAGAATCTTCATGGTTGGAAGGGAACTTCGAGATCATTGAGTCCAACCACAAAAAAACCCAAAAAAACTAACCAAACCAAAAACGACACACACAAAATAAAAAACAAAAACCACAAACAGACACAACCCAACAATCCCAGGCATTAAATCATGCCCTGAAGTGCCACGTCTACACGTTTCTTAAATCCCTCCAGGGATGGTGACTCCACCACCTCCCTGGGCAGGCTGTTCCAGTGCCTGACCCCCCTCTCAGGAAAGCCATTCTTCCCAATATCTAATCTAAACCTCCCCTGCCCCAACTTCAGACCATTTCCTCTGCTCCTGTCATTATTCCCTTGGGAGAAGAGGCCAACCCCCACCTCTCTACACCCTCCTTTCAGGGAGCTGTAGAGGACAAAGGTAGTTGTAGAGGGCCAAATCCTGTCCTTGCTGACATCAACTGGAGCCTGGGAAGAAAGGCAGGAAGAAAGACTTACACCTTTTTGTCACTTCCCTTCCAGTAGCAGAGGGCTGTAAGTCTGGTTTTCCCAGGGGCGGGAGCTCCAGGCGGTGCCGATGCGACGGTGCCCGCTCTACGCTGCACCGGGGTTTTGGCTTTTAGAGCAGCCCAGGTGAACAACTGCCTCTTGATAACTAATCGTCCTTCACATCTGCTGAAATTGCCTGCTGGAAATGGCATCGCCGTTTCGTGGAGGGGATTTGAATACAGCCAGGACAGTGTGATTGTTTAGGGCCACCCCTGTCTGAGGGAGCGGGCCCGGGGACCGTGCAGGCGGAGGTAGGTCGGGCTTCCTGCCGGTTCCCCCAAAGCTCCTCGGACGCCAAGTGCGTTCGTTCCACGTGATCGTTTTAATGTCATAAATAAGAACCCACAGCAACAATTAGGAGCAGACAAAACCCCGGCCAGGCGCTGGTTGCCGGGAGGATGCGCTCCAGGACCGGCCCCGCAATATCGGGGGAGGCAGCAGGAGACTTCAGCCGAAAAATCAGCATGTTGGAATCAATAGCTGTGATTATCCCGCAGTAACCGCGCTTAATGGTGGCGGGCCGTGTTCTTCAGGCTGGATTAGGGAGGCGAGCGCGCGAGTGTCTGCTGCGAGAAGATAAAGAGCAGCAGTGGAGTGGAGATGGTGGTTTCGCTCAGTAACCGACTTCTTTGGCTGCCTTCTGTAAAAAGCTGAATTCCTCCGGTAAAATTTCTTTTCACAATGAGTGAGTCAAGTGGAAATGCAGCATGAGAAATGAGAATAGGCTTCTGAGGTGCTCAGAAAAAATCTTCATCCTATTAGCAGTACAGGGACAAAAAATAACAAGCCCGAGCACAACATTTGAAGATGTATAATATATTTAAGACAGCCTCTCAGATTTATAATAACCCGTTCGTGTCTTAAACTCGGTCTGCTCTAGAAGACACCCGTAGGCCAGTTCTTGTTGTCTTACTTTTGTTGTGATGGCGGAGAACTTCACATCACTGTTTGTCTTGCGTTGCTGTCCACGTTGGGCAGATATGGCACTCTGCAGGTGTATCTCAGCCCGAAGGTGCAGAAAATGCTGCTGTTGCTGAGATAATTAAGCACCCAGGATTGTCCTTACGTTTTGCACCACTAAGTGAAGCATAGGCAGATGCTCTTTTAGATTATACGTGGTTTTCTTCTATAAAAACTAGAAAATTAAGTACCATGTGAACTAAGAGCTTGGTCAGGTTTATTATCTTCCAGTGACTTCAAAACCTTTTTGTTGTAATTTGCTGTCCTAAACTCAAACACTTTGAATCTTTTCCATTATAATGCAGGGTAAGACTTATTTAAATCCTATACGGAAGTAATATGGAAGGGATTGGATCCGGGATATATCCCTCAATTGATTAAAATTCCGAATATACAAAATGAGATATGAATTAATGAGTTTCTTTGGAAAGCCACTGTAGTGATGTCCTTTATCTGGCTTTTTCTCTCGAAACCGTTGGTACTAGAGCATTAGCAGAGAGACCAGGACCACCAAGAGGGATCTGCCAGACCCAGGAGGCTTTGGGGTGGTTCTCTAAAATTACTCCATTAGATGCTATTAGAAAATACTTAAGAAACCAATACGTGGCATAAGATGTGAAGGTTTCCACCCAGTGCATAGTACAGCTGAGGGCCACAATGGAGCATCCCCTTTGCATTTCCCTGGAGATGGGCAGATCTTGATCCTAGAAGGTTCTGCTGGGGACCGGGTGGATTTTATGGCCCATTCAATCAACAAGCAGAGTGCAGCATCAGCAGAAGGGGTTCCTGAGCTGTAAGGTCTTCTCCCAAGGTGTAGCTTTTTTTCTTGCTGCCCCATCACCACACGAGCAGTGTCAGGAGATACTATGGCAAGGATGGATGGATTCAACCTCCCTGTCCCCTCCCAGGTGGGCTCTCACTGCCATGGTGGGATGGTCCAGAGATACCGCACTACATCAAGATCTCCCCACACAGACATGTTTAATGATATTATGGATACTGTGTTAGTAGTGGTACTATGGAGCAAGTGGCTCTAAGGTTCATCCAAAAACCTGTCTCTTGCTGGCAGCTGCAGCCGGAGACATCTGTGCCCTGAGCTCGTGTTTTTCCATCAGCAGCGCAGCTCCATCTATAACATTTTCATCCTCTTTTAAATAAAGAGGTCACTCTTATTTCTTGTAAAAGATTCATTACAGCAAAGGACTGCAGCACAATTAAATTTACCTTTTTTTTTAAAAAAAAATTATTACTAATATTCCAAACAGTAATACATCAGCAAACTAAATGTTCTAGGACATAAGCACAGACGAAATCATGTATCAGCCCTAGTAGAACTCATACGAATTGAGTTATTTAGTTATAAGTTTGGGTGGAAAATTCTATCTCATGAAAGCCTTTGAGATTTTTAAATTTTATTTTCCTTCTGCAGAGGGATGAAGCTAAGTTCTCAAGTATTTTGACAAAAATGGAGTTGTTGAAATGACCTTGTCTGCCAGCTACGCTTTCCTAAGCGTATTATATATTGACCTGAAACATGGGACACCTCCGTGTCATCCCTGCTCTGCCTAGCCAGGAGCAGAGACCTCGGTCATAGATGGTCCTGCGTTTGGAGCAGGAACTAAACCTGGGTCTAAGCTCTTGTCAGAAACTTCAGAGCAATCGGAGGCTTCTCTTGCTTTGCCTTTTGGCTTATTTTCATGGTGAGGAAAAAAGCCCCAGTGGCTGGGCATGCACCGCCGGGCTCCAGAGAAATCGTTGCCAGGAAATGTGTTATTTGTAAAAACGCCAAGATGCATTCCAGAACGCCAGAATATTTTCATTTGGATTTTTTATATATATATGTGTGTGTGTGTTTTAACATATTTGCTTCATTTAAAAGAGCAAGGGAGTACTCAGATTCTTCCAAACAGAGAAATAGTCACCCACCGCACCGATTGCGGACCGAGGCAGGGCTGATCAGCAGTCACTTGGGGCTCTTAAATCACATCGACGTTTTTGTTCATTTTTGCTTGGTTTCTGCCTGTTTGTTGTTTCGGTTTTTTTACATGCATTTTCTTTCTCTGAAATGCTAGCAGTTGGTTCTGTCTTCAGCGTGCAAAAAAAAGCAAATCAAAATAAACCCAAGTTATATGTACAGGGCTCTAAGCAGTGACCTCACTGGCAGAAATATGGTGCTCTTGAAATACTTCTCCTGGGGGAACAGGGGGCTGGATCCAGTTGGCCTCTGTTGGAATCACCGAAAATAGCTTATTCACACCAGCAAGTGAAGGTTTGATCTTTCTCCATCCGTGCCTTCATCCTCAGCGTTTACTGGTTTGTGCTGGGTGGTTGTGGGAGGAGGTGAGACCCCAGAAACGGAGCTCATGGAGCTCCATTCTTCACTCCTCTGTCATCAGTCCTCCTGTTCCGGAGAGGAGGGAGAAGCCCCAAAGGGATATTGCTATTTTTTCATAGAACCGTAGAATGGTTTGGGTTGGAAGGGACTTTCAAGACCACCCAGCCCCACCGCCTGCCCTGGGCACCTCCCACCAGATCAGGTTGATCAAAGTCCTGTCCTACCTGTTTTTTTTTTTTCTTTCTGTTGTCAAATAAAAACATTTTCTGACAGTGAGTGTTGCAGAGGAAGAAGAGAAACAAATCTGCAGTTCTGGATGGGGTTTTGCTGGGTTTCGCACAGCCAACCCCACTCCCCACTCTTCATCCCAACCATTGACCCACAAAAACCTCTTCACTTTGGGCAGCACCTTATTTGTACCATAAAGCAGCATTGCTGCTTTTAATTATTTTGCGTGGGGAGGATGGTTTTCCTTGAGAAACAATGCCAAAGTCTGTTTTTCTGTTGAGAATACTCCAGTGTGTCTTTTGCAAGTGGTAGCAAGAGAGTGTGTGGGTGCCCACGGATGCAGGTATTTGGGTGGGACTTCTCTTTGTTTTGCTTCATTTTGTTTCCACCAAGCTTTCAAATGTTTTTGCATTAAGAGGCTGGTTAAGCTGCAGGCTCATAACTTAGTTGTCGTGGTTAGTCGCTCAGGTACCTCTGTGGCTGGTTATTTATTTATAAACTTGCCATCTCCGCTATAAAAAGATTTGTAATACCCCAATAATACATGCATTCATCACCACATCTTCTGTAATCACTCCAGTTCCCGAGCTGCTATTTGGCACTCATTAGCTGAAACTCCCATTCACCTATAATTTATGAGAAGCATACAATTATGTGTTATCACTACTTCAAGTGATTACTACACTGTATGTTTTTAAGATAATGGCATGAAACACTCCATGATGAATTACACCTCTCTGGGTAGCTTTGCTTCTGTCATTAACTCTATTATTTTACTTAAACCAACCTGGAGAGAATTGCGTCGCGGGGTTGGTATTACCTTCTCAGAGATGAGTCCCGGGTCAATACTGATCCAATAAAGGACATGACACAGCACGCAATTATCTCCCGCCTTCTGTCTCCTACCTACTCATAGAGCAGACGTTATTATAAGGAAATCCTGAAATCCAACTTGTTTTCACTTGGAAAGAATGTTTTTTCATTAAGCCTTTTTAGTGAAAAAAGGCCTATTCAGGAAGAACATGTGAAACATAAAACCTGAATATTTCTTAAGAAATCCCTGGAGCCCGGGCAGCTGCAGCCTGTGTCCTCCTCTGCCTGGAGAAGAGAGAGGTGAAGCTATCACAGCTCCGCTGCGGAGCAGGAGCACCCACGCCTTTGTAGACATTTTCTTCTCACTGTCTTTCTGCATTTTATACTTAACAGCTAAGCTCATAGAGACAACCTCACCCTTGCGTTGATTCTCAGGCAAACATTGGCATATTTCCCAGCATTAGGAGGAGGTGGGGTGGTCAGCAGGGTCACCACACTGCCTGGTCCCGGTGGCCAACCCGGCAGCAGGAGGGAAGGTGCGGTGTTGGGAGAAAGTCCTGAGGCAGCCGAGGAAGCCAGGACAGCCTCCTGCCCGCAGAAGGGCATCTCCTACGCCCCGTCAAGCTGCAGACAATGGGGTCTCTGGATTCTCCTGGAGAATCACCCAACAGAGCACAGATCTAGGGGGGGGGGTTCCTACATTCTTCTCTTATCACATATTTTAAATGACTGGTTAATAGTGTTTGTCCTTTGTCCCTTTCACACCTGCTTTTGGGTTTAGTCTTCTAAAGCATTGCATTCCCTTGAAGTGTTCAAGGCCAGGTTGGAGGGGGATTTGAGCAACCTGGTCTGGTGGGAGGTGTCCCTGCCCAGGGCAGGGGGTGGGACTGGATGGTCTTTAAGGTCCTTTCCAACCCAAACCATTCTGTGACTCTGTGATTATGGAGGCCAGTATAGAATGCCATCAGAGCAAGTTTATATCAAGGAGGTCCATGCGCTTGGGAGCACGTCTGTCTCCTGTGGACCTTCTGTGGTGCCATCTGGTGGCCCCAGATCCCTCTCCTGGGCTGGGAGCTCAAAACATTGGGTGGATATTTGGGTTTGGTGTGGCGATTCCTTGGTTTCCCCTAGTCGAAGCCGGCGGGGGCTGCTCTCCACCCCTGTTGCAGGCGATGTCTGCTGCCCTCAAGCCTGTCTCTCTCTTTCCTGTGATGTGCCACAGCTGGTGCGTGCTCTGCGTTGTCACCGTGCTGTATTCATTATCAAATTACAGCATTTATGTGGCTGTTGAGTGTAACAGCCATCCGACACTCATTAGTGCATCCTGAGAGCGTGTTACTCTAATAGTCTCCCGTTGTAAGCCCTCATTTTTTTGTCGGAGCTTATTGCGTCAGTGAAGAAACCTTTGTCTCATTTTAGTATTAAAAATAAAGACTAATGTAACTGTTCTGAAACGGAAATAAATGCAGTTAATTAGTATCATGGCTGTTTTAATTCAGTTATATATTTCTGGATACTAAAATCCTTCAATAATGTCTTGTAATATTGAAAATTTGGAAAGTAACATGGGATTTTCACATTATTTCTCATCCTCTAGACATGATCTTCTGCCTTGCCATGGTCTCAGAGCTTATGTTGCTTATTATTGCTTTACTTTGTGTTTCAGTGATGTGTGGCAAAAAAGGCAGGGGGGAAAAATTGCCACCTGGGCTGGCTTTCACCATCAGGAGAAAGAGCTGACTTATCTATTCCTATAAAGTGAACAGAGTTGGGTCTCGAATTTTCAAAGACCCCTCTCCCTTAAGAAAAGTGCAAAATAATAAAGACAAAACCATGCTGTGAATTGCTTACTTACTTTTCTGCATATGGAAATTCTTCTTCATAATTTTTGAAAGTCAGTGTTTCTAGATCGTAAATCTTCAGGAATTAATAAATACCTAGTGCAGCAGCCAGCACCTTTTAAATATTTCAAATAAAATGATTAAGCTGGGAGTTATTCTCTAGAAATGAAACTGAGACTATCAGAACCAATAATATTGTGTGATATTGTTTCTGAGTCTTCAAAGAGAAAATATCATGTGTTTCCATGAAATAATTAATTGATAATGAATAATTCTTAGTTTTACACTGTGCTGTTCTGCTCATTTTATTATGAAGATGTATCTGTGAAAAGGCGTGGGAATATTTTCATATAAATCAAAACAACAAATGAATTTAGAGCAGTTGCGATGCTAACGCTTTCTCTGTTCTTCTCCATGGAAAAGGCCACTCTTGTGGCGTGAGGTAAATGCAGATTATGGTCATTGCAGGTGGTTATGATGAAGGTCAGGGGCCAGGAAACGCCTGTGGAAGCGGTCTCTTGCCCAGCTGGGATGGATCGGCAGGTATTGAGGTTGAAACCCACTCAGATTGAAATTGAAATAAGATTGGCTGCAGAGCAAATTACATTTAAAATCTTGTAGAAGCGGAACGGTAAACACTTTTGCTCTTAATTTTGAATATTCTACTGATTTCCCATTTAAAGTATTTCAGATTTAGGGACTAATCCATGTTTCATCTGCAGACAGATTTCCCATGATATCTTAGAGCATCTCAAGGCAGCAGAGTTTATCAAACGGAGAAGCTGAGGGTGTGTAGGCTGGCAGGCACCTGACTTCTTCGTCATACCCGATGGTAGAGCAGAAAATCTGATGGGTTCTCCCAGTGAATAAACTCCACATCAACTCTCTAGAGCGGTGGAAGAGGCAGAGGAGTAGAGCAGGGAAGTTAATTATGTTAATTACTCATGAAAATTCAGGTAGCACCTATCCCCATTATTTCAGGAAGTTTGCCAGATAAAAAGCTCTGCTCTTTTTTATGGAAAAATCCACAGGTCAGCAAATATTTAAAGAGTTATCTCAGTTTCGCCCTAAGTTTGCAGAACTCTGTTTCTGAGCTGCTATTTTAGAAAGAAATGAAATGGACTGCTGAGAATCGCAGGAGACAAAGGGTAGTAGGTTTGGAAGAACATCTCTATTTAAAGGAGGTAATAACGAATAAATGCATTGATATGGTGCTCCATGAATTATTTAACTGCAAACACTGGGTAAAACATCTCAGGCGTGTCTAGTCCATTCAGGTTGGAAGCGGAGGAGATGCTAGGGCATGGTTGGCACCTTTGCTGTCAGTGCTGCTGTTTGCCCGAAGATGCCGGGGAGCAGAGGCTCTGGGAGGGATGAGATGAGGCAGGAGACTCAGTCACCCCCACGTGGCGGTGATAAGAGCGAGGAAGGTTTTCCCATAGGTCCCACAGTGGACATGGTGGGGCCAGAACATGTGTCAGGAGGAGGCAGGACGCTGTGGGGGGAGTCATAGAAGAACAAAGCAGAGTTTGCAGTGTTTGCAGGACCTACACTAAATGGCAAAAAGTTCACAAATCATAGAGTTACAGCATAGTTTGTGTTGGAAGGGACCTTAAAGCCCACCTCATTCCACCCCCCTGCCCTGGGCAGGGACACCTCCCACCAGACCAGGTTGCTCCAAGCCCCCTCCAACCTGGCCTTGAACCCCTCCAGGGATGGGGCAGCCACAGCTTCTCGGGGCAACCTGGGCCAGGCTCTCACCACCCTCACAGCCAAGAAGTTCTTCCCCACATCTCAGCTCCATCTCCCCTCTTGCAGTGTCCAACCCTTCCCCCTCCTCCTAGGGCTCCCCTCCCTCATCCAGAGTCCCTCCCCAGCTTTCCTGGAGCCCCTTGAGGGACTGGAAGGGGCTGGAAGGTCTCCCCGAAGCCTTCTCTTCTCCAGGCTGAACCCCCTCAACTCTCTCAGCCCCCCCTCCCAGCGGAGGGGCTCCAGCCCTCCCAGCATCTCTGTGGCCCTGTTGTGTTTGCTGTCAACTGGTGCCTGCACAGAGAGAAAAAATGTTCAGTCCATAAGTACCACTTTTCCTTAATCCCAATATTCTGAGGCTGTTTCAGAGGTGCTGTGCAGAAGAATTTGTGGTGGGTTTGGAGTGTGGTGGGAGCGGGAGAGGGCAGCTCAGCCCAGCGGGGAGCTGGGGCTGGAAAGATGCAGGTTCACAGGGAGAAACCTCGTCACTTCTCAGTTGCTGGTGCTCTCCAACCAGAAAGTGTTTTTAAAGGTAGATCTAAGGACTTTGATATGTAATGGAGATGCCAGGCAAAGCCAAGCCGGTTAGTTATTTTAGATCTGGTTTGGCTGCCGTGAGACAAAGTTTTGGTGTTCTGATTTTAAGCTCTGCTTTAAAAAATCTGCTTGTTTCCTTTGTTTTATGTAACTCCTGTTCATCAGACCGACCAGAAACCGCCTTTGCAGATTCCTGTCCCATTCATGACACAACAGTCTCCCTCTGCAGGATAATTTAACCTTTGCATGTTTCATAAGTAAATAGTGTGGATTCTTGGGGGGAACTCGAGTTTCAGGTCCAGAGGCAGCTGGGGCTTGGTGGACACCAACCCAATCACCGGCCATCGAGGCATCAGCTCCCTGACAGGCTGAGACTGTCCTGCAAATAAGTAAAATACTGCCATGGTAATGAGCAGCTGCGTAGGATTTTTTTATGCAGAATCCTATGTTTTGAACAATAGCAGACATGAGAAAACAGATTTTGGGGGACAAAAGTGAAACGATCACCTACAAATGCACCTGAGTTATTTTCACTGTCCGGAGAAGTTTCCATAGCGTAACAAAGGTTTAAAATGTTATTTGTAAGAATCCTTGGGGAACCCAGAGGAAGGATTGATCAGATCATCAGTAAAAGGACTTTGCAAAAGTTCTTAGCAGGTTTCTGGTGTGATTTTCTAGTTCTGGAGCTCTGATGCATCATTTTATGTCCTGAGCTTCTGGGTGTTTTTCTTGGCTGAACCCTGACCCTGGTGTTTCTCCCTCGCCTTGCTGCCGAGCTCAAAGCCAATCTGCCTTAAAGCAGAACAATTTCAGTAACACTGTTTTCTTGCAAAGGATGTTCTAAGTTTTGAAGAAAGTGGCTGTAACTCAGTGCCAAAACCGATTGCACTCGGGAAAAAAAGAAAAAAAAAAAAAGATGCTGCAGTAAGCAATAACAGCTCTGTTAAGTGCTTCACATCTGCTTTGGTGAGCACCCACCCACGACGTGGTGATGGGAAGGGGGTGCTGTCACCCCCCGTGGGCGTCACACTTAGCTTCCCCAGCACCCAAAGCACCAGTTACATAAAACTGTAAAAAATTTCCAGTGAAATTCTTCTAGGTTTTTTAGGGAAAAAGAAAGGATTCCAGGACTTTCTGTAAATGAGATAGAACTTTTGACCTGATCCGCAGCAGGATTACTGGTTTTAGAGGCACAGCCCACACAGAAATGAGTCATGTTCTGCCCTGGAATATGTGTCTTATCATCTGGGGGATGTGTTTTGTGGGGGAAACGTCTCACAGTACGTCCCTCGGGGACCTCAGAGACAGGTTTGAATGACTCTGCAGCCGGGTAGTGCGATAGACCCTGGTGGCATTTCCCATTTGGCTTTCCCACAGCTCCTCCTGCCCATCTCCCATGGTCCCACCACTGGCAGATGAGCAGAAGCCATGAGGTGGGAGAAGTAAACGGAGGCCCATGGGCTGAATGGGTGTATTTAAAAGGTTGCAGGGGTTGAATCGAGAGCAATCCTTGTGAGGAGCGGCTGAGGGAGCTGGAGGTGTTCAGCCTGGAGAAAAGGAGGCTGAGGGGAGACCTTCTCGCTCTCTACAACTCCCTGAAAGGAGGGTGTAGCCAAGGGGGGTTGGTCTCTTCTCCCAAGTCACAGGTGATGGGGCAAGAGGAAATGGCCTCAAGTTGCTCCAGGGGAGGTTTAGGATGGATATTGGGAACAATTTCTCCCCCCAAAGGGTTGTGAAGCCTTGGCAGAGGCTGCCCAGGGCAGTGGTGGAGTCGCCACCCCTGGAGGGATTTCAAAGCCAGGCAGACGTGGTGTTGAGGGACATGGGTCAGTGGGGGTTTGGGCAGTGCTGGGTTGATGGTTGGACTCCATGATCTTCCAACCAAAATGATTCCATGATTCCTTGAATTTACCTACAGGCTTATAAGGCAGTTCTTAGCTTACTTATCCCTTTAGCTTTGCAATCCGGGTCAAGTAAGGGAAAAGCTGCACAAGAAGTGAGGATAATGGTAGCTTTTGGTCCAATTTGAATGAAGATTTTTTTTTTTTCATTTAAAGTACCACCCAAGTGCTATCCAGATGTAAGCCCTGAGCCTGTGTTGAAGGCTGTTTGGCGTGTGTCAGACATTCATGCGCTGTATGGGACACGGGAAAGCTTTGTGTGCAGCCCCATGCAGCTTGTCTCAAGGGCAGCGAGGTGGGAGCTCCAGCCCTGGCTGCATGATAAGGGCTCTTGTAAAAAGAGACAGTATGCAATTTTAATTAAGAAACTGAGAAGAACTGGGTTTTTTCAAAGATTAATAGGTCTGTCTTTTAATTATGGGGAAATAATAGACTAGAGAGTTAGGAAAGTGGGAGGTATCAAAAAGAGAGGATTAAAAACTTTAAGGAAGCTGGGTGAGGCTGTATCTTTCTGTACTTACAAATTACAGAAGATCATCCCCATTAATAATGATCGGAAAAATAATAAAATACCTTCAGCTTTGTATGAAAGCCAACATTAAAATCTATTTTTTATGCTTGTAGAGTAGAGAATTTCTGATTACAATCATCAGTTAAAAAATAAATTGTTCTTTTTTCCAATCTTCTAAGTTTAAAAATAGAATAATTATCTTCTGAGTTCAGGTATAGTTTAATCAATACTTTTCCAAGCAAAGGTAAAAAGAGTAAAAGTTGCTTTTATTTAACAATTGCTGTGCTTTCATTAATTGTGCTGCAGTGTTATTATTAAATTCTAAAAATAATTTGCCCTCTGCATAGATTTTAAAAATTCCATGCTGCCATGAAGCTTAAAAATAAACAAAATTTAAGGAAAGGGGGAAGAGGGAGAAGGCCACTTGTATTTGCAGTTTCTACTGGTTGTCATCTTTTCAATAAATTCTTTCCCATACGTTACTGTATGAGATGTTTTATTGTGGGACTTGAATTGTCCACCAGCGATGGGTGATGATCAACTGCAGCTCCCGCATCCTGGTGCTGACCTCTGGCAGGAGCAACTTTCCCCTTCAAGAATGTGATCCCGCGGGGATTTGTGTGTCGTGATCTAGAACTGTGCATTGATCTGGCAGCATTTTTCTGTGTATTTATGGCACTTAAAACCAGAAGAAGTTGAAGAAGAGTTGGGCTCTTAGCTTGAGGCTCTGGCTCCTCTTGAGGGAGCTGCAATGGGTGGCTGCCAGCTCTTCATAGGTCCACATGAAATAAAAACTCTGCTCAAACCCATTTCTCAGGTAAGATTTCCTCCCTGATCCAGAGTCCCTCCCCAGCTTTCCTGGAGCCCCTTGAGGGACTGGAAGGGGCTGGAAGGTCTCCCCGGAGCCTTCTTTTCTCCAGGCTGAACCCCCCAACTCTCTCAGCCTGTCCGCCCAGCAGAGGGGCTCCAGCCCTCCCAGCATCTCCGGGGCCTCCTCTGGCCCCACGCCAACAGCTCCATGTCCTTCTGCTGTTGGTGGCCCCAGAGCTGGAGGCAACACTTGGGGAGGGTCTCCCCAGAGGGGAGCAGAGGGGCATAATCCCCCCCCGGCCCTGCTGGCCACGCTGCTGGGGATGCAGCCCAGGGTGCGGGCGGTTTCTGGGCTGCCAGCCCACGTTGCTGGGGCGTGTGGAGCTTCTCATCCACCAGCACCCCCAAGTCCTTCTCCTCAGGGCTGCTCTGGGATGCCCAGGTGGCGACTGAGCGTGCCCCGATCCCTGCCGGCTCAGTGGCCTGGAGAAGAGGTATGAACAGGGAGGGTGCACATTCAGTCAGGCAACTTGTCTTCTCACAGGAGCTGAACCTTTGTGGGGTTTCAGTCAAAAGAGCAGTTATTTTTCCAGATAAGTTCATGTTTATGCAATGAAAATAATAGAGTTACCACTTATTCTTGGCAGCTTAAAAAATAGCATTAAAATACTGTTCTTAGTTAAAACAAGGAAGTGCATCCAAAGATCAAGTACGTGAGAAATACAATTGTGGGGAGAAACGCAGGGCTGTGTAGAGGGTCGGTTGTCGTGCACGAGTCCATGTGCACTGGTCCCATCCCCGGGGCCTGCTTGGGACCACTATTTCTGTTTTCTTCGTGTTTGCTCTGCAGAAATGTTCATCCGTACACAATTGGTTGGTTGTGTCACACAGAACATATGTGGAAAGACTGGTCTTTCATAGAAAATTATAAAGGTATGGCAGGAAAAAGTCCAAACCTTCATTTCAAGGGGGAAAAAATCCTTATTTTTCCTTGTTTCCTTTCCTCTGCAATAACCACAGTGCAGAAGCGGTGCCTCCGATGGCCAAGAACACACGTGGGTGAACGCGTGGTCCAAGCTGCCTGCAGAATGTTTTCAAGCCATAACCGCATTTTCAGAAATGAGAAGCGATTTGCAAGCAGAAAGGGACTGAATTTGTCAGATTAGAAAATATTTCTGAGATGAATCATTTGGTTGCTTCTTCCATGGAATAAATATGCACTTTATCCACTGCATCTCACGTGCGTAGTGGGGAAATACAGCACGTTGCCTGCTATTTAATTTGAAGGGTATCCAGTATCTCAGCCAAATCCTGCAACACTTTCAAATCAGTTCACTCCCACAGCGTCAGGGAATTTGCATGGGTTTTGAGTAGAGCAGAGAGCACTTTGGGCTGTTGAAGGAGCCCATCTGAGGTAAAATATTTAACCTGTTTTCAAAGAAACTTATTCAGAATATAATTTTTAGTTTGAAAACCGGTGTGCTTCCACAATACAATGTGCTTCCTCAGGGTCCGAACAAGAGGGAAATGTTTTCTCCTATTTACATTTTTAGAAATACTTTGTGTGATTTTTTTTTTCATCAAACTTGAAAACCTTCCTCTACAGCTAAACATCTGTTCAGCCTTTGGTCCTTGGTTTTCATGTTTTGTACAGTAATTGTATACTGCATACTCTTTCTTAATGAGTGGGGTATAAAAGAAAGTTGGGTTTAGCAGGTTTTCATCTCTATCCAAGATAACAATGAACCTATGAATTAATAAAGCAAGATTTCTCATTTGTTTTAGAAAGTTGTTTTGAGAAAACACCTTTGTATATCAAGTAAAACAGCGAGAGGTCTCATGTTCCTTTCTGCACTGCTGTATCTTGCCCTTTCTCAGCAGGAAACTCTTCATTTCAAACGGGCTGTGTTTATATGAGAAGTTTTCGGGAACCTTTGGGGCTTTTGGAGCGGGTGCCGGGAGGGGGTTGTGAGGATGCTTTGGAGCTGCCGCGAGAGCAGCCCCCAGCGCTGCCCTTCTCCGTGGGGGTTTCAGGTGGTTCTCTTTGCATCTGAGGAGAATTACACTTTTGTCTTTAATTAATAACCAGAAACTTCACCTCTTGTTGTCTTTTTTTAAGCAAGGCTAATTTTTTTTCCTACAAGCTGCACAGACAGCGAGGAGTTTGAGGCTGGTTTTCTCTTTTTGTGGGTAGAAGCCATAATGTTAACACTTTCTTGCATGTTTTTGGCTCTGCGTGTGTATAAACAATGAGGGAGTGAAGTAAAATGGGGAACTATCACTGAAACTCCAGGCTACCTTCAAAAATACTAATTTTTAACTGACTGCATCCAACTGCTGCAGAAATACCAGCAGAAAAGAAATGCATTGTAGGAAAACTTCAGTGAATCTGAGGTTTCTCTGCTTCTCCCCAGTTTTCTGTTCATTAGAATCAATCTGAAAATGTTCATAAGACTTTGAAAGTGGCTCCTCGCCTTCCCCGAATGAGACCAGAGCCCACACCACTCCTCCTGCAGGGACTCACAGCCGTCAGCTGCGCTCTCCAGCCTCAAAGCGTCGCTTCCCCACGACATCCCAATTCTCTGCTTTACAAACTGTGATATTTTATCCCGTATCATACGCAGCTTCTCTCAGAACCCTTTCAGACGTCATGTTGAGATCATTAATTAAATGAATGGTTATTTTCATGATCCATTTCTGAAGAATTTCAGCCTGATGTTTCTAGTTTCTTATTCCTAAAGGGAATGTCATTTTTTCCCCTTAAACAATACCGCCATATGCTTAAGCTACAAAATCATTTTCTCCCACCTAACAGTTTCCATAGTTGCGCTATTTTAATGTTTTATCAAAGAGATGAGATCTAGTGCATTCTCTTCTTCTGTCGGATTTCCTTCATGTAGAAAACCTCTTTATCAAACAAAAACGTCCCATTAGTCTGTTGCACTTTGTATTACCTCCCTTCAACTTTGAAAGTTGTTTTAAAGCCTTAAACTCTGTTGTGGGCATGGCGGTTAGCCTAAAAATTTGCCTAATTCACTCTCTGCGTTTCCTTAAATGTAGGTAATACATTTATGATTCCCCAGTCACGCAGCATCACTTTCAGATTGTTTAAAAAAACCCCACATACTCCTGGATTAGCAGTTTCATGCTCTCAGGCATGAGACCATGAAGTTTATTCTCTGCCCCTGACTCCCTTCAGCTGCTCGGCCTTTTCCCACGTGCTGGATATCACTTTCTTTATGGAAAACAGGAATATGGTGCTCAGTCCATTTTTGAACCGTAGTTAAACGTCCTTAACCTCACTGCAGACAGGCTCAGTCCTTTTCATCAGCTGATAGAAACAAAGTTCCTTCTGCATGCTCTCGCTGTCCTTCTATCCCCATTGAGAAGGGTCCCCCCTCGCTGGCCATTCCTCCTGCACACCCTTCTCCCAGTCCTGTTTTCCCACACTCTTTACTCAGGCTGTCACTGTTTTGTTTTGCTCAGACACCACCTCCTGTCCCTAACCCTCTGGTTTTTATGACGAATGTTTCCTGCTCTGTGGCAAGGTGGTACTTGAAGTATCTCCAGGCTTTATTTTGTATTCTCATACTTCACACACTCCTGTGCTCTGCTGGTGTTTATTGGTTTTCTTCCCATCATTATGTGTTCTTTCCTCACTTGCTGCTCTCTCATGAGTTTTCCTGGCTGCTCACAGAAATCATCTCTGTGGCTGAAGTTCAGGAGAGCACCCCTGGGCTGCCTTGCCTGGGGATGGCTTCACTGTCAAACACTGCAAAGCAGAATATAGACTGCATCGCCCAAGCGTCCCTTGAACACAGTCAAAATGCCCGTGGGATTGAGAAATCCTCCTTTCTGTCTCCTGTCACCACTGTCACTCCCCTCTTTCCCAGTGACAGAAAAGTTTGATGGCTACTCCAAAGCCAGCAACTCCAAAGTTCACTTAAAAATTAGAGCATCTCCTGGGACCATTTTTATCCCACCAGCCTGGGACTGTTTTTACCCTGCCAGCCTGTGTGCTGCTCAGTGGCTGCTCCTTTGGTACCACCAGCCAGGGGTTCCTCAGCTCTGGTTCAGCCTCACGTCCTCTGGCATCACCCCGTGTCCCCCAGCCACCGCTCTGCCCATCCGAGGTTCAGGGATCCCACCCCAGCAAACCTCTCCTTTCCTCTGTCCCGGTTTGAGGGGCCAAACCGCAACACTTTCTCATTTACTTAATTGCGCTATGAAGTCCTGTCACTACCATTCAGCTCCTTCTCACCGCTTTTCCCCCAGTGTTAGTCGTTGGGCTCGATGCCGTGATGTTCTTAGGACTTGCCAGGGACATTTAATAGCATCCTTCACAGCGCAGTTCCCCTCACCCCGGTGTGCCACGGAGCAACTTAAGGTGGAAAGCTATTTTAGGGAGAAATTACAAATGCTTCCTAATGTGCCATACAAAATACTGAAAAGAGCAGCGCATTGTGGTGCCTAATTACCCCAGGAGAAGGTGATACTTCTGCTACGCCTGGGTGGCTTTTTTTTTTTGGGTTGCGTATATACAGAAAAGATTTTCAATTAACATTGACCTTTAATACTCCGGCTGGTTTTTGAGCCTACAGATGGTGAAACGGACTACAAATTAGATTCTGCACTATCCCTTGTTCTTTATATGTCTCCGCTGATGAGTTCCAGCCAGTTTGCAGCACGTCCGCTGCCGTGTTCAGCTCCCAGCTCCCTCGCAATCTCCGGTGCCGTGTTCAGCCCCCCAAGATATTGTGTAGAAATGCTGTCAAACTCTTCAGATATACGTGTTTTCCTTCTCCAGCTGTACTTTTCACTCATTTTAAAAAAGAAAAAAAACCAACAAAACAAACAAACAAAAAAAAAAAAGAAAGGCAAAGCCTTTACTTCATGGAGGAAAATTTTTGAACAAAAATGTAGAAGGAAAGTGGTCTGTGGTACATTGCTTCTGATTGTAGGGGTCTTGCTGTTCTGATTAAGGCGACTATTATACCCTCTAAAGCACTATTTTTAGTTCTTGTTCTAAAAATAATTGTCAAAAAGCTAAAGTATGGCATAATAAACAAATGACATGCTTTTGAGTCACTGCCATACCAAACACGTCTTAAAAAATATGTGGTAGAGCTATGCTTTATATTTCATTGTTCTTGTCAGCAGGGAAACACATGTTAATTGAATGCATGGTTGCTTTAAACGAGATGTCTTGAATATGATTAGCAATGACAAATCTAATAACCTTTTGAAAAGAAAAAAAATATCATTTTGGATTCTAAGATGTCATTATAGGTTTTGGTGGAAAAATGTCTCTTGGTTCCTTGACTAAGCAAGCAGAAGTTGACTGCGTCTTTGGGAAAGGGCAATAATTTTGCAGGTGCCTCCTCCTGATCCTGGTGGGCTGAAAGAGGAGCAGAAAGGGCTGCTCCGACCAAGTCGTTGAGTCCAGTTCAGAAATAACAGAAACTTTCTCCATCCTGCTCCGCTGAACACCCCCAGCAGGAAAACCAGAAAGGAAAAACTTAGCAGAAAAAATTATTGTGCATTTGCAAGATGGGCTTTCGGTTTTGTGATGATTTGTGAGTTAACAGACGATTCCTGTTTTGAGGTTGAATTCTAATATATTATAGCTGTATTCAGTCTAAAAACCAATAGCAAGTTAATGGTTTTTAAAAGCTCCTGCACTTTCATACTTATGGTTTCACCTTCTTTCCCAGGTGTTACTTGGAAGATGGAGCTTCAAAAGGGGCCTGGCTGAACCGGTCGAGTATTATTTTTGCTGGAAGTGATAAGTGGTCAGTAGATCCCCGAGTTTCAATCGCGACAGCCAACAGAAGAGAGTACAGCCTGCAGATACAGGACGTGGACGTGACGGATGACGGGCCGTACACTTGTTCTGTGCAAACTCAACACACCCCTAGAACGATGCAGGTGCACTTAACGGTACAAGGTAGGTGTTTAGCACAATTGCAAATTTTTTTTGGAGATGTACTAGGATAAAAACTAGTTTATAGATGGAGATATCAGATAAGGACATTTCAAAGATTCTTTCTTTCCTTCCCTCCTTCCTTCCTTGGATATATGTGGCCATAGATTGTATGTGCCATTGGCTCTGGGTCCTACAAATAGGTAATTAGCCCAGAAGGGTCTCCAACTTGTCAAAATCAAGTTTAGATCCTCACTCCTGCTCTGCTGACAGTTGAACAAGATGTGAAAATCTAAGAGGAAAATGCCAATAGAGCATTGAGGTATAGTCCCCCGCAGCAGTGCTCGCCTGGTGTCCCTCAGTTTAGCATCGGTCTCCTCCGTGGCTCAGAACTTGGTTGTTTTGATTGTTAATTGTTAATTATTGTTAATAAGAATAGTCCATTTACTTCTGTGGGGCAGTTTTCTGTTACAAGCACTGCAGAACAACACAGTCAGTTTTACACATGTGGAGGTAATATTTATTGTATTGTTCCAGAGTGAACAATTATTAGTTTCGATTGTCTTTAATGCTTGAATGCTTGCACTCTCGTGCAGGAGCCTACAAAAAAAAGTCGGAAATTAATTGCATGTATGAAACATATAAACAGGAGCTTAAAATTAATTAGGCTAACTACAAGTATATAGAGAAATAATAACTCAATAGTTAAAAATATGCATAATTATTAAGCGATTGCATTTATATCTTCAGAAATGCAAAGTATAACCTAAGGCTTTAACTTATTAGTCTTTGGTGTAATCATCATTAACATTTTCTTTTGCATTTTTATGAGTAATAAAGCAATGAATATGAAACAGAAGAATTTAAATGGCAATCTCTATTAATCCATATGGCACACCAAAATCCCTTACAAATAACACGTATGAAACGCTTCTCAGACTAATTATCCTGAACCACTGGACCTTTAGGCCCCAGTGATTTGTAAGAGTGTGAGACTGTAGCTCTCTATTTGTTGTATGAAGAACATTATTTTATTGGTACAGACAAAAAGCCATCACTTAGACATTTTTATAACCTTCTTTGGAGGCGGCCGTTACGTGAAGACCCATAAATGTACTGTTTATGGGGGGTAGTTCGGGGATTGCGGAAGTATTTGTGGGCTATGGGATTGGGAAGCTGGAGTGAAGAAGTTGGGACAGTACCAATTACTATTTCAATTGCATATGGATATTCAGTTACTCCGATATTATTTCGTTATATTTTGTGTAGGAAGTAGGGACCAGCTCCATGGAGCACAGCCAGAACAAGCGAGCCATTTTCAAGATAAGGTTAAGAAAAAGTCTCTGTCCCTGTATTTTTTCCTGCGTATTTTTCTTAGCAACTCTCAGGCAGGGAAGGCTGCTGAGCTCCCCCCACTTGTAGGGAGCATCCTGCATCCCCTGGGTGGGAAGTGGGATCAGCAGCTCTGGAGGATGCTCCATCCCATCCCCGTGGCGACTGTGGCCATTGCTTTCCGTTCCAGTTCATATCTTTATGTACATATGACTACAGGTATTAATAATTATCCGCCGTGCTTTGGGTGCTGAGTGGACCAGATGTGAGCCCCACCGGTCACTCACCCCACACGGGTGGGATCCCACCTTGAATTACGGTTTTACACTGTAATTTAGAGAGACCTGCATCACACTTACTGCTATCGTCATCCGTCCAGTGTTAATAGCGCCGTGGCTTCCCCTTTCACGTGCTGAGGCTCCGGAGGGGGGGACGGGAGATTTGTGCATCCTTTGAGATGGAAACGGACCTGTCTGAAGGTAACCCAGATGGTAAAGGAAACATCAAACCTCTAATTGGTGCTACAAGCTTATATATCTCTTCCTGCTGAATAGGGTTCAATGGGACAATATAATAACATTTTATGGGAGCAGTTTTATGTTTCCTTTTAATATTGTTCATGGCTTTGTATTTCAAGATTAGACGCAACTTCTGCTATTGGGGAGAAATGAGTGCAGGGAAAAGTGGGTCTTTTGCCGAAGTAAAATCACGCAGTCAAAGGGCTGGGTTTCCTTTTACACTGTGAATAAATGATCAGCAGCAGACCTAGAGCAGCGCATGAAATAACAAGAGAAAAAGGAAATTTGAAAGCAAAGTCTTAGCCCTTTAAAATCCCTCTGCCCCCAGGCTGTACTCTGTCGGGTAACGCCGACAGAAGACGTTCTCCCGCTGCAAAGAGCAGAGCTGGGGAGCCAGGGGGGTGTGCGTTGCGTCGCAGATTAAATGAATAAAGACTTAGGTCTGATCATAAGCTCCCAAATAGGTTCAAACTCCACATTGCGATACTATTTGCTGTGATACTCGGCTTTAAAAGCTGAGTAAATCCAATTTGCCCTCTTTTTTTTTTTTTTCTTTTTTTTTGGGGGCGTGTGAGAGGTCTTTCTACACGCACACACCCTGTGGCTGTCATTGGGAATATCCTCTTCTCTGCTATGTGGTCCCACGGTTTCTGAACATATTCATCTGAGTGCTTCAGAGAACAAATGCATTTTAATGGGTTAAAGATGCCTTAATTTCCAGGAGTAAGAGATAGAAATGTGACACGATCAGTAAATAACCGAGGCTGGAGGGGAAGCAGCAGCTGCTCCATCCCTGTCCCAGACGCGAATACAGGGAGCGGTGAGACCCCGAGGGTTTGGCCACAGTCAATCAGGGATCTCTGGCAGAGCTTGAAGGTGAGTTTCAGTCTCCCAAATCCCTGCCCAAAGCCTCAATGAGGCCACCAAGCCAGGTCTAGATCCTGTTCCTCATTACACACTTACACCTTTTTGTACTGAGAAAATTAATCAAGACAGTTAATAAAAAAAGACCCTAATGTGTCTTTAGCCCACATTTACATCAATGAAAGGAAAATCACATGAAAGAGAGGAAGATAATCCAGTTAAATTTATTTCAGTGACCTTATTAAAAAGAAGTGAGAATTATGAAGTAATTAATTAAAAGTTTAGAAGGTAGGAGTTTGTAATCAACTCAGTCTACCTCAGTGCCAGATGCTTGATCTGAAAAGTCATGAACTGCAGATGATTTAAACATCAGATGTTTGCCACAGCAAAGTAAAAACATGAAATACCTCTTACCACACTGTATTGCTCGTAATTTTTCTAGCAAAAGGTTGCAATTTCTGCCATTTCTAATCTGACATTTATTCTACCAAAGCTTAAATTGCATCCTCCGAGCTGTGTTTCCCTTTCAATTTGCAAAAACATGAAGTCACGTTTACTGATGTCCTTGAGAATTAATTTCATGGCCGGCCAGAGTGACGGGTCACTGCACAAAGTCTCCGGTTCTCGGGGCATGGGGGTGATGCCGTGGCACCATGTGGGAAACGGCAAGTCAGACCCTCGATCATGACTCTGGGGAGACAGAGGCCAGGACGGGCTGTTCAGAAGGATCCAGCAGCCAAGAAAGGACTACCTGGGTGATCAGGACTAGTCACAGGACTAGGCAAATATAACTCTCACAGCCTGTGAAGAGAGGCTGAGAGAGTTGGAGGGGTTCAGCCTGGAGAAGAGAAGGCTCCGGGGAGACCTTCCAGCCCCTTGCAGTCCCTCAAGGGGCTCCAGGAAAGCTGGGGAGGGACTCTGGATCAGGGAGGGGAGCCCTAGGAGGAGGGGGAAGGGTTGGACACTGAAAGAAGGGAGATGGAGCTGAGATGTGGGGAAGAACTTCTTGGCTGTGAGGGTGGTGAGAGCCTGGCCCAGGTTGCCCAGAGAAGCTGTGGCTGCCCCATCCCTGGAGGGGTTCAAGGCCAGGTTGGAGGGGTCTTGGAGCAACCTGGTCTGGTGGGAGGTGTCCCTGCCCAGGGCAGGGGGTGGTACCTGGTGGGACTTAAGGTCCCTTCCCACCCAAACCGTTCTATGGTTCTGTGACAACATAAGCCATGAGTGAATGTTGATGAGAGATGGGGTGAATGTGCTGGTCCCTGTCGTGTTAGGATGGGCTGTCCAGGGCGAGTGGCTGGGGTATAGGAGAGCAGTTTGCTCGGGGGGTCTGGTGGAGCAGGGATGACCACAAAGGCGATGAATGAGGTTTGTGGCCATGAGCTTCCGATTGACAGGATTAAGGCTCCAACAGCTCTGTTTGTGCCCTTGAATGTGAACGAGGAGCCTGGCCACTCTCGTGGCAGCAGCAGCATTGAGATCCACTGGCACAGTCTGTTGAGGGGTGTTTTTCAGGCCTGTGTATTTGTCTGTCCTAGATGCACAGCTCGAATAGGTCCATGGTTTAGGCTTTGAGGTGTTGATAAGAGGTCTCATTCCCGTTGCCACCACCTGTCCCCCCATGTTTCTGCTGCCCTACCTTACCCCCGCTGCACCCTCTGCCCTCCCTGTCCTCCTGGAGACCAGGTCCTACATCAAGCACCTTCCATTGGTACCAAAATGCGAACATCAGGGCATGGGTGACACAAAAACTTTCTTTCTTTAGTTACTTGACATCTTCATTTTGATTTTAGTCTACCCCGTGCTGGGCAGGCTCGAGGCTGCTCCCGGGACAGACCCTGCCTGTGTGAGACACGGCACTTGCTCCCCTCCTGCCCTCTGCACCCCCTCCTTTCTGTACCCAGCCCGGGCTTGACACGCCGTGCGTGTAAATAATTCAGTTAGCTATGTAAATGTGATTTATAGATTCAGTCAGATACCACAGCCTATGTTTTTTATTTAAACATGTATAATATTTCCAAAGGAATACTCAAGGCACTTTTTCCTGTTTAATAAACCTCTTTAATGTCCCCTAAATATTAATGTATTGATTTAGTCTTTGCAATGTTTGCAAAGTCTAATTTTTTTCCTCAATCGGGCCAAGAGGGACTTGCATTTGGAAATAACGAGATAAATCTTGCCCAAATTTATTTAAAGTGGGACAAAATAAATATGCAAAGGACTTCAAAAATCATATAACAACTGCTTTCCAGCTAAAACTGACAATCCATTACTCTTTTAAATTGCTAGCACTGGAGTAGGGTGTCAGTTTTTGTTATAAAATTAACTCACCAGTGCCAGCCACTGTTATCATCTTGTCCCTCCTCGGGACAAGAAGAAAAAGAATTAGAAAAATTGTTCTGGAGGTGGAGGCAGTTCAGAGAGATTTGCTTGATGATAGAGACCCGTCCAGGTCACGTGAACTAGCAAAGGGCATGCTTGGACCTGCCGTTACCCAGGGCTGCATCTGCAGTCATTGATGGCCCATAAGAATGTTTTTTCTAGGATTTGTATTTTTTTCATCCATCCATTCATTAAATTCCTCCCACATCTGTACCTCTCACAGCATTCAAATGAGCTGCAGGGGCCCTCGTTCTCTAAAATATGTATGAATGGCTTTTCCCCTTCTTTAAAAGACCTAAATCACAAAAAATGTTTGCATTAGCAGGTGATCTCGTTTACAGGGATGTAAATCAGGGATATTTCATCTGAAGGAGCACAGGGCTGTTCTAGGCTGAAGCTCATAATTCTGCAGTGTCGGTGGTTCTTTACAGTCAGGGCCGCAGCTGAATTTCCATTATAAGCCTGAAATTTCCATCTTCTGAAATCTGCAGGGAAAGGATAATCTACAGAAAATAATCATTTGCTCTCCGGTCTGAAACCGTATTAGTTCTGTTACGTTTGAATTAGGTTGAATGAGTTGTTTTGTGACCTGCGAGAGCCTTGGGAAAGGAGAGCTCAGAACATCCAAAGTGTTGCTCAGAAACTTCTTGCGTCGTACGGCAGTGCCAGAAGCAGAAGTAAGGAGGAGAAGATAAGGGGTAAAGCCAAAAAAACCCCAACAGTGTAAGTTAAAGAACACAGTAATCTAACGCAAAGGACAGAAACATAGATTATTAAATTATTATTAAATTATTAAATCTCTTTAAAGTTTTTGTATTTACTGAATACGTCTTTTTAAAGATTTCATACGTGTTAAATATTCTACTCCCATTGACCTCAGTGGCAGCAATCTTGGTAGTTCCACTTGGGAAAAAGCCAGCACTCATGGCAGGACTGGCTTGGAAGACTAAGGTGGAAATGCTGGATTTTCCATTGAACTACCTCAGAAATACGACTGTCATCTGAAAAGAGAGTGTGGCACTGCAGAGATTTAAATTACAATTACTTGATCCAAATGCAATTTAATTTGAACAGATCCTCCAAAATGTTATTTTTTAACTGTGACTAACTGCAGGTGAATTATTTTAAAGACATAAAATGTAGCTCATAATACTGTTAAGGGTTTGGTTGCATAAAAGTACATGTTCTTCTGACTGCCCTTTCTGCGGGCTCTATTATTCCCTCTCTGAATGCCTCTTCGAAGTCCTGGTGATTCAATTAAAGGCAATTGGGCTGGCCTAAAAAAATGAGGTAATCATTTGGCTATTCATTGCCATCATTTCCACATTGCAAGTGTTTTTGGAACTCTGTGCCCTGAGTAAGCAGTATAATATTTTATTGAGCTTTCTGCTGCCTGTCACAGTGATCACTGTGATCACTGTGTTTTATCTCCTTTTTTTTTTTCATCGGGTAGCCTGTTATTTCAAATTCTGTAGTGTTAGACTGTCAGTTGTCAGGAGAAAAAAAGTTTAAAAGTTTAATTTTTGCGTGGAGTGATGCTAACAAAGGCAGTGAAATAGCCTTGGGGTGTGTTGGAGACCAATCTCTGCAGCTCTGTTTTGCATTGTCATTTTTTTCATCAATGAGACTTAAAAAAGGATGTAAAAATTATCCCACCTGATGGAGAGTAGATCTAGAACATGCTGGGTTTATCTTGCAAAAAGATTTTAAAATCTAAATATTTAGTGAAGTCTTGCTAAGGAGGTGCAAACCCACTGATTATCCTCAAATGAATTCCCAACGTTTCAAAAATCTTTATCGCCTTTTTCTCTAAGACCGAGGAGAAAACACTTTAGGGTCAGAACTTCAGCACAGTCAGATTTTTAGTACGTTCTTCCTCGCACGATCCTAATTCATGCCATCAAAACATGCCATATTGGGAATTTTCTTCATTGTACTCAGTGAAACCGTAGATATGAGTATGAAAAATATCTCTATAAGAACAGTATGGAAATAAACTGCAAAATAAAATAAGAGGACACATCAAATGTTCTGACGTGGCCTGGCTGCGTCCCTTCCCCACGCCACCGAAAGCGGCGCATCTGCCGTGTCCCTGCCTGAGAGACCGAGGTCAGCATCTTGCTTTTAGCCCGATTACAACTAATGGCGTCTGACACACTAAATGTCCGAGCTGAAATACTATAATCCGATAAAAACCTTTTGTCAAGTCCAGTTAATGTTTAAAAAGTGAGACAAAGGGAAACGGGGCTGAATTCACAGGCTTCCCGAAGAGCAACCCCCTCCCTGCAGCATTCCCGGCGGCCGGTGCCCCCGAGGACGCGGCGGCATAACCATGTCCAGACGCACTTTGAGAATCAACCACTTATTTAAAGCAATGAGTATCCTATTCAAGGCTCCAGGGTGCCAATGATAAATGATTTCAGTCTATATGCCATTAAATGCCACCTTCTTTTGTAGAGAGGTAGTGGGCAAGGAGATCAGTGGGGAATCTGAGCTCTGGGACCAGCAAGTGCCGTGCGAGCTCCTGGACAAAGCTGAAGATGAACTGTGTCTGGGGCAAGACACCGTCATTGCAGCCACTTGCTCTTCTGGGAATATTTATTTTCTGCAGTTATTTACAGGGGAAAAGGAGCAGTGCCTTGAGCGTAAACATATCCTAATTAAAAACTACTTTTTAGGGCAACTCTTTTAGACATCAGAATAATTTCTCAGGGAAAAAAGGGAGACGTACCCTCCATGAGCTTCTTAAAGCTGGAGAGAAGAGCGTCGGGGAAACGTCAGGACGGAACCAGATCTCTTCTGGCAAGACCTTGCTTGGTTAACAGCGAAGGCTGTTACACATTCCTTTGCCACAGTAATGACATTCCAAATGACTTTTGAACTGCTTATCTGGCTGCCTTGCAGGTTAAGTAACTGTCATTATAAACACTGGAAATGCTATTCCAAGTATCGGCACAGGCAATTATAAGTATGTGAATATAATAAAAATAACTCTGTAAAACCAGTAAAAATACATACAGTGCTTCACTTTTTGAAAATATTAAAAATTATTAAAATTAATTAAATTAAAAAATAAGTGGGAGTTTTCACAGGCACATTATTTTGTTGGAATGGGAGGTAGAATTAGGATGGTGTCTGCAGACTGGGAGGGAGCCAGCCCAGCTTCTCGTGGGATCTGCTTTCCTGGAGGTGTGGGGATCGTATCCACCTGCCCCCAAGGGATAACACCAGACAACCAAAATTCACTGACATCCACGGAATGCTTTAAAAACTGGAAGACGGAAATGTTTTGTGTTACTGCAACCTGATGGATTCCGAGAACAAATAGAAGAAGTAGACGGAGTGAATTATAAATCACAGCGACGTGATACTTTCCAAGAAAATTTGCAGTAATCAACATGCAATTCCTAAATATTTGGCTGCTCAAAAGTTTTAACAGCTTGGGAAATGTACACCGATGTGCTGGCAGCCACATCACCCCTGAAGTGAGAGGATGGAGCTTCCTCCCTCCCCTGCAGCTCCCGTCCCCTCTTACCTTCCACCCCCAGTCTGCTTCCCCTTTTTCCTTGCGGACCCCAAGAGGTGGGTTGGAAACAGGGTAAAAATAAAGGAGATGGCAGTACTTTCTTCCCTGGCAACGCTGCTACAGCAATGCCACGCAACAGCCGTAATACTGCATTTTTTGCTACTTCCTCACCAAAATGAGGGTGTTCTGCTGGCGGCTGTAGGTCCCAGCGCTCCTGGCTCACAGTGCTGCTCGCTGGGCACTGTCACCTTCCTCAATCTGCTTGGGATTCATTCCGAATTTAGTCTCTTGCACTGTAGTGATCAAAAATATTGGAAATTTATTCATATATTCATTTGTATTAGCTAAAGACCAAAATCAATGCATTGACAATAAGTAAATAATGATTGTCCTTTTATAACTGTATTCTTTTAAAACTTACATTAAATTTGCATAACTATTGCTAAATAGAGAAAAGTATTACTCTCCATTTTACAAGCGGGGACCCTGGCAGACTCGAGAGGATAAAATCAGACTTATTTCACGCTCTGAAATTGCCCTTCTGCTGTTCAGCAATGTGAAAATGCAGCCGCTCAGGCATTAGTGGGGAGAAATAAAACCGGAGGATGGTTTCACCATTTATTTTTAAGTGAAATGTCCAGGAGCATATAGCAGATAAGTGGCAGGAAGAGAAGAGACTTTACAGCTCTATTTTGTTTCCACTGGCTATAAGTAAAGTATATACAGCGTGCACACGCACACTCATGGGGATGTGCGTATCTAAGTTCCGTGTTGTATATATTAATTATATACATATAATTATATATATATAATATATATTATTATGGGTAAATCTGTGGCATAATTCAGTATGAATATGCTGGATGTGGAGGCTGAATACAGAGGGATATTTCATAGATTTTCTTTTTCTTACAGCTGGCAGCATTCTGTAATTGCACAGCAGCTTTGTGTTGGCAGTAGAGATCTGTGCCTGCACGACTCTTTCTAGCTGATAAGTTTTGGGTCTCTTCACCGTGGCCCTTACAGTTTTTGAAGGTAATTCTGCACATGTTGAACTTTATCTAACAGGTGAAAACTCTGTGCCGTAAATCCAACCAGTTGTAAATGTCAATACCACATACTTAAAAAGCCTAAAAGCATTGAAATTAGCATCTAGAATTTTGAAAGCCCATTAGGCATTAGTCTTATTGGAATAATTAGGTAGGAGCGTCTGTAAAAGTGTGAAATGTCATTTGGGCTCTTCAGAAACCTGTTGACAAACCTGTGCTAGATTTTCCTCTTTATGAATTTAAATAACCAAGCTGTCATCTTTGAGTAGCACTGCTGTAATTAGTCTCTAGCATTTTATTCTTCCACGTACAGTCTCTGGCTCTGTATTTCATTTTGCTCTGTTTCTGTACGCTCTAACAGAAGTAGAGTGGTGTGTGCAATATTTTCAATAGTGTTAACACATACAACAGAAAAATGGGCGATTCACTTGCTTTTGAGGAAAGAGGGTCCCTCATGCCTGTGACGGTCAGAGCCAGTCCTGAGGATTCTGCTCCCACTGGATGTTTTTAAAGCCTGCTTTTTTAGCGTTGATTACAGAAAAATCAACCCACTTACAGGTCATTTAGAGTATTTTCTGGCTGGGGTAAGGACTGACTGTCCCATTAAGTGAAAACAAGATCAGCAGGACAGAAAATGTAAGGTTATTTGGCTTCTTTATGGCTCATCACTGGGAAAAAGATGTTTATTTTCGTAGATGAGAGAAGGTGTTGGGAGAAGTCAGTGAGAAAATGTCAGTTCTCAGCAGTGGAGGCTAAATCAAGTCCATAGCTTACCCAATCCCATTCTGTGAAACAGGGTGGTTAAATGTAAGTTTAAAGTATCAAAAAAGAAGAGGAAAATCTCTGTCCAATAAAGGGGAATAGTATTAGGCAATATTTTATTTTGCTTTTTAACCACTAAAGGAAAGATTTGTGTCTGCATGATGCACCTCCATTGCTGGTGCACTCATTCTGTGCGTTTGGGACAGTCATTCAGCGTGAATGTCCCCAAAAGGAATGTCCCACCCAAGCACCCAGTCTGCCAGCATCTAGTCTTTTTATCCCACAGAATAGAAGGAGGGGGAAAAATGTCCACTCCAGACTGAAATCACAACTTTGTTGGTCTTGGGGTTTAGTTTTGTTGCTTGTGTCTAAGGAGAGAGAAATCCCAAGCAAGAGGCGGGGAGTCCTGGGAGGAGCACGTCAAAAGGGTTCTCAAAAGGGTTCTCAAAAGGGGAGTTGAAATTTAACAGAGAAACAAAGGGGTTCTGCCCCAGGTTAAATTTCATTATAAATATTTGGCAACTGCTAATGCAAAAGACTTTCCATACTTTTAGCAGGCAGTTGATTGATGTTTTTTAATAAAATAAAAAGCATTTTAAGTGCACAGGCAAGACAGTGGGGAGATATTCCTGGTCCTTGTCTAAGGGTGAATCCTCATTTGCAATGTGTCCCATGTCACTGAAGGTGTCCCAGGATGAAGCATAAAGAACTGGTGACCGAAAAGCTAAAATTAAATGAGAAGTAAAATGTAAAGAACATTCCCCATAAGTCTTTTTAGCAGTAAGAAATAGTTAAGTATAATAATGAAATATAAACCGGCATTAATGCAGAGTGTGTCCTTTTTTTGGTTTTGTTTTAAACGCTTTGCTATTCATTTTTCTGTGTCAGTCTTTTCACACACTATTTTTTCTTCTTTGAAGAAGCATGAGTTGTAGGAGTGAAACTAGGCCAAGCACAGGGAAAAATGAAGTTGGAGTTACAAGCAGAGAGAGTAGTAAACTTTGGAGGACTTTGATAGAATATTTGCAATAAAGCGAGCTGTACGCTTCATGCTGCATTTCCATATTTAATGCTGGAGAAGCTGATAGCACAGAGAATTTGTTTTGTCTTTTATTTCCTTATGTGATGCGTAATACTTAAATCTATGTTGCAGGCTGCTGCTTTGCTTCTAATCATAGTCTACTCCAGAGAAATCGTGAAGTAAACTTGTATACCTGCTTTTAAAGTAATGGCATCCTTGAGAGATGGCATTATTATCCAGAACAGTGTGATTTATACCCTTCGTAGCCAGCTCTGCCTCAGCAAAAGCTGATGCATGGCCTCTTTGCATGATATGCTATTTCATAAAGCTCACTAAATTATACATGGGCAGAAATATTCTACCTCCAGTGACCAGTCCATTAATAAAGATCCATAAACAGGAAGGGGTAGAAAGATCTCATTAGGAAGACCAGAGAAAAGAGTGAAATGCACCAACTTGAAGTACTTCAACAACTGGAGACTCGCTCAGAGAAACTGAATATTCGGTCTAAGAACAGGAGGTCCCTTTGCCTCAGAAACAGCCACAGGTTGTACTGCAAAAAATACATCAGCTCTCAGTCCAGTCCCTTTTGTAGTTTATCAACTCAGTCAATATACGCAAATACAAAATATTAAATGAAAATGGGACCTTTTTTTCCATTCGTACAAGGGGCAACGTCTCTAGATACTTATGGAAAAACATATCTGCAAGAGAATCAATCTTGAAATAAATCCATGTGTTCACTACACTCTTCTTGTAAGGTCCTTCTACTGAGACTGTCTCTTTCCCCGATGCCCAAGGGTAATTCCCATCCATAGTGAAGCCCATTAGGATTCCAAAAATTGCACGTGTGACTGAAGAGCTCACAAAGAGCTCTGGCAGGGATTTCACTGAGTCTGGGTTCTGGTTCACTTTGGTACGTCTTCTACCGAGCTAGGGCAAACTTTATATGCATTGCACAGGTGATTTAATTAGATGAAAAATAAGAATTGCGTATTAGCTCTTTAAATCCCACCCCCAGTGTATGAAAACACAATTCTTCCCTTTCAGTTTATTAGATGCTGCGTTTTCTCTTGTTTTTATGAACAGGGAACTTGCAGAAGAAAAATATTTTGTACTATGAGGTGTGTTGGATTCACGGTTATGGGAGAGCTCCCGAGAATGAGCAAGCGTGGGGATGGATTTACTAAAGAAGTTCCTTCTCATACACTGTCTTCTTTTTGGAATCCTTTACAGCTTAGTTTTGATTTTGTAGCTTAAGAGAGGGTAAGAGAGGATGATGACAAGATTTATATTCATAAGCAGCAAAATACACCAGTTGGAAAGCGCAAAATCAAATACATACTTTTAAAAAAAACTCCTAGTGCTAATTTAGGAAAATTTCTGGAAAGCAACTGAAAAGGAAAGTCTCAGAGTCGTACTGTAACACTGAATTGTAAGGGATTTGAAAGAAAGCTTTAAAGGATATGGATTCAATGTTTCCTGCCTGGATAATCTCCATGTGAAAAAAAAAAAGTTCATTTTGTGCAGCTTTCATAAAGATGTAAAGAAAAGTTTTCCAGTTGTTTTATATCAAAAGAGTCTAGGACGGAGAGCAAACGCAGAGGTTACTGAGCCTGAGACATCGGGCAAGATGCAGGAGTGCCTTCTCTGTCGGGGAAACGAAGATGCTGCTGTTCCCCACGGTAGCATTTGAAATACGTTCATATTGAGATTTAATTTAGGAGGCTTTGGTTCTCTAAATTGGGCCTTCAGAAGAGGAAGGTGCAGCCCAGGCAGGCCCTGAGCATCCCCCTCCTCTCCAGGCAGCACCCCCTGCCCCTCCCCAGCGTTGGCTGCGGCATCTCTTTATCATCCTTATGGCCCTGAACTTGGGTTACTCTATAGGCGCTTATATGGATATACCAGAGTAGCAGTTATACAAATAGTGAATTATTTCAGGGAAATGCCTCATGGTTTGGGCATGTCTCAGGAGCTGTTAAATGTAGAGTAACAGCCGGAATGTCCTATTTCTGGTGACTGACCTGGTGTAATCACATAGCTGCAGATTTGATCTGGAAATTGCCTGCATGTGGTATATGAAGCAGTAATTACAATATCATTAACAAGTTGTAAAAAACACTTCGGGGGTTTATTAATATCACTAGGCTAGATTTCATTAGCCCTTGTTTTATAAGTAAAACTGAAAAAAAAAGGTATTTTTCTTTTTGATGGTGTGGCTTTAAGCAGCTCTTGGAGCCATCCTAGAAGCAGGCTTCTCTCTCCAGTTTTAGAAAAACACAATGTTCATGATAGGGGGTAATCTGAATTATTCATCTCTTTTCTATTTGATAATTACAACGATGATTCAGACTTTTAGGATACATTAACTAGAGAAAATATTTTGGGGTTTCCTGCCGAGAGAGGTGGTTATCTCAAAGGCCAGGATGTCTAAGTTTCCACCTGGTGCAGGGTGTGGAGTCCAGGCTGCACAAACGTAAACCATCTCACACAAGGAACCGAGGGAACGAATTTCAGAAGAAGAGCTCAAGGAGCTCTGAACATCACCATCCTCCAGCGCAGCTGCAGGCTCACGGGAGAAGCTGCAGGAGAACGCCGTTTGCAGCAAACAGTCAATCCAAGCCCTCTTTGAGGCAATTAGCAAAATCAGAGCAGCCTTTGAAGCAGAGAGGCATGAAAATGCCGTGCTTGCACTGATTTTTCCAATGCTTGATTCCACAACTTCCCTCAGTGTTGACAGTTTGTTCAGAGGAGGCAGAACTGAAGATCCAACACCCCAGGGATCTCAGAGAGACTGTGGTGGTTTGGTGTTTTCTATGAACTCTTCACCCAGCTGTACAAGCATAGCTTCAGTAACGCATCTGCAGTGATGAATTAGAATTATTAAAATAACATCCACTGTGGGCAGTGAGGAGCCCTTTGGATTTGCACCTTACCTCCACCAAGGAGTGAGGATGATGAGTGGGAGGAGCTGCCAACCAAGAATAAGGGGGGGGAGAAGGCAGAAGGATAAAACCTGATCATCCCTCAACAGTTTGGTAGACATTTTTCGTTTTTACAGGGTTTATCTGCCCATCAGACAATGCTCAGGATTTGAATATTCCTAAGGATTTCATCTTCCTGTATCCTGTGTGACTCAGAGACATGTTGTTTCCTTTAAAGCACAAGTCATATAGCACTAACTTGATTTATAGGAACAGACCTTTCACAGGAACGTTCTGAAGAGTTTCCTTAAAGGAACCATATAATGAAAACCATATGACTTAAATTGCTGGGGCTGTATTTCCTGCATATTATAATTTATGAGGCAGTAACAAGGATAATAAATGGTAAAAGATCTTTTGCACCGTACTAGAAAACTCCAGAGCAAAATGAAAACCGTAGAGCATTGATTGTTAATACAGTCCTATAATATGACTCTAACGTCTATTGCACCTACTTATTACAGGTCTTTTATCCTAGCTATTCAGATAAAAGCTTCAGAGTTTTAGCAAACAATAGCCTCACCTCATGGGTAGATTTTGAAAACTCTGCTCAAGGAGATGCACATACAAAATCTCTTCATTTACGACAGGTTTTGGCATCCGTTATTTCCCTGCGAGGTTTCAAGCATTTATTCCTTTGAGTTAATATGTTCATTTAAATGAAAAAAATTAAACAAAAACCTCACAATAGAGATGTGAACTTGTATTTGAGTGGATAAAAAGGCACTTCAGGAGTTAGATAAAACAGGCACATTCCTGAGCGTGTGGTTTTCAAACCTGCCTCAAGGCCAACAGTGCTGCAGACATTACAGTGAGACAAAATAAATAGTTATATTTTTGCTTACTTATAAGGCTTTATAATATTAAGGGCTAAAGTACAGAATTGTGAGACAGTTACATTGTCCCCAGCAGATTACTCGTTTTGTTTTCTTTAGGATTCAGAAATGTTCTTATAATATTTAGGCTGAAATTTTAATCATCCCCACTTTGCCTTTAAAATATTATGTTATTACTCCTTCTATCATCTGTAAGAGAAAACTGGAAAATTTCCTTAATAGTTGGCAAATTTGCTTTGTTATGTAAAATAGATCCTTGGCAAAAGAATTATAATTAACACAACAGTTCCATTATATAATAAAAGGGCTGTTTTATGGAAAAAAACCTTTCTGTTTGAAATACTTCAAAGGGAAGACATTGTTTTGTTTTGATAGCCAATTGAATGTAGTTAGCACGCTGGAATGTTTTGTCCATGAATATTCCAAAATCTCTCTAGGTGATAACAGCCAGGGCTGGGCAGAGACACTCTTGTTTACAGGCAATGCCCCGGGTTTTTGCAGTTCAATTGCCAAAATTCTCTCTTTGGATTATAACCATTTTCTGCAGAGACACCTCTGTCTGACTAAACTGTAAACATCGCATTAAATAATATATCTGTAATTGCTTCTGCCTTTCGGACTTCTCTGCTGGCTTTCGAATGCTGATGAGGAGATGTCGGATTGAATCAGTCAACAGCGTATTCTTTTTTCTTTGAAAAAGATTTAATGTAATTGAGGAATAGGATCAGTATGTAAATAGTATAATTAATACTTAATGTAGTAAAATCGGTATGACTATACTATAATATAATTAATATAGATATAGATATATAGATA
>VXAK01013179.1:81902-104427 GCA_013399435.1 Arenaria interpres | reverse complement strand
GGGCTTTAAGGTCCCTTCCAGCCCAAACCATTCTGTGATTCTATGATTCTATGATTGTGCTGCCCTGTGTTGCTAGATTGCAAGTGGAGTAATTGGGACTGAGTTGACAAAGACTTGGAATAAGGCATCGTTAGTGTTCATTAGTAAATCTTTTTTTTTAATCTACCTCTAAAGTAAACAGCAGTTCCCCAAGACCAATTTAAAATCTATTTTTACCACCATCCCTCAGAGTCTGGAAAAGGGTTTTGTAGAAGGCTTCTTTCAAAGTCTCTGGTGACTCCACTAATTAAATCAGGGGCCTTGTGGAAAAAAAAATAGAGATAGATACACTTTCGTAGCCTCATTTTTTTTTGTTCTGCAATGAAAAAAAAATATTTTAGAGCTTTTTTTTGTTTTGTTTTGTGCTCTACAAATTCATGAGATTCTAGGAAAGCTGCTGAAGCAAACTGTCTTCAAGAATAGCTTCCTCCTTTATGAAAAGGTACTCACTAGCCCTGAAACACCACGTAATTTAGGGATGCAGAACATGAAGCTGTGATGACTTCTGTCATCCGTGTACTCAACCTTCCTGCTTCCCGACATTTAGCAGCGAGCTCACTCCCCGTTCAGCAACTTTTTACAAAGGACTCACCAGTATGGTGCTCTCTCTTGGATACTTTCCTTTCATTATTTATATCTTTTGTCTAAAATACATGCAATTTTACACTGCAAGAGCATTTGGTTTTCCTCTTTTAAAATGTAAGTGGGTATTTAGTAATAGCACTTTACAGTTTTCTAATGGCTCCTCTCAGAGCGATTTGCAGACACTAATGGCTGTGCTCTAACAACACCCCTGAGAGCAAGCCCTGTCATAAAACTGCCCTCAGTTCTAACAGGTTGCAAGACTGACACACCAGTACGGTGTCTGTGGTGGTGGGGAATTCACACCACCCAACCAGCCTCCACCACCTGAATCAGAAGCTCAGTGGTTGTCATTCCCCATGGAGTTCATCACTGGGAAATAACAGACACTGTTTGAAGCTCTGAATGACTTTCTGAAATACCTCTCTCCACTGACTGTAAATGGAGAGAAAGTCAATGAGGGCTGTAACTTAGACATCTGGTTTTATAGCGACCACTTCCAGCTCTTCTCCTCTGCCCCTTTGGAAAGACATTTGCATGCGGGATACTCAGAAAAGTGAAGGCAATTTACTGAAGAGCATGAAGGCAGTGTAGGGCTCCTTCCCTTCGTACTTTGACATGCCCAGGTCTATGCTGGGAGGTGTCTTCCAGAAGTGCTTTCCATATTCACCCATAGACATTTGGGCGCAGCCCTCTGTATTTCAGCCATTTTCCCCTGGGAAGCTGAAAATGGGCATGAAAAATGTGATGTTCTCTCCCTGTATTTGATCCCATTTCCCAATCCAAATCCAGACTGCTGGAGGTATGGAGAGCCTCAGAGCTCAGTGGTGGCACCCATTGACAAGCCTCACTGCCTTGCAGTCACATTTGCCATGTCAACAAGCAGCACAGCAGCCCAACAGGGCCTTGGGTGACTTAACTTGAGCTGCTGCTTACACTCGTTCATGTCTACTGAAGGTCAGCCCATGGCAGAAGCCTCAGATGAGGCTCTCTACCTTCATTTGCAAAGGGAGGGTACCAGCATCTTGTCCCGAGTTACAACTGTTTCCATAGTAATGTAAGTTTTTGTTCCTGCAAATGGTAAAATTGCAACCCTTTCAGAAAATTCCTACTGAAAAGTGTATCAAGGTATGAATACACAAAAGGAAGTGACTTGTTGCCCTTGTCAATTTGATTCACTATTTTCAAAGTTGAAACAGACAAATACTGTCTGCGCAAGACTTTTACTCTCCCAGCGTGCAAAGCATTAGACATAACTAAATCCATATACCTGAGCGTGCCCGCCCGAGTTGCACCTGAATATTCAGTCCTGTTCCAGACCTGACTGCTGTTTTATCTGTTGGTTTGCTGCATGGAGCGCAAATACCAAAGATACATCTGAAATACAACATCCATGAAAAATAAAATTAACTGCAAGTGTTTTGTAGCTTTTTACATCCAAATCCCGTATTTCATTGAGTAAATAGACTTTTTAAAGTTTCCTTAGCCTTTCTGGTTCGAAAGGATATTAAAAGTAAACAGAACTTGATTGTGGATTTTAAGTCCTCCAAAACATGGAAGACCTTCAAGACCTAGACAGTGAAGTGGCCCAAAAGAAGGCTGAACACCATTTCCCAAGAACACATCTGAATTTTGAGCTCATTCCAAAGCCATACAACTTATCTACTCAACAGGTTCCATGGACACAAAGGCTGGGCCTCTTGGACAGGACATTTTTGTAGGACATCCTTTGTGCTGGAGTTCGTAAACAGTCACGTGTGAACTGCTCATGATACAGAAGTCACTACAAAGCAGTGCAGGCCTTAGCACAGCACAGGGAGCTCCTGGGCTGGCTAGTCACAAAAAGAGTCAGTCTTCTGGTCCTGGGGCTTTTAGACGAGCAGATGGAGGTATGATAGATCACATGACATTAGAAATAGTCTGGACCATTTCAGCAGTGATATCGATTAACCACTGGAACAACTTGCACAGGTTGATGACAGATTCTCCATCACTGAAAATTTTTAGATGAACAATGAATGTTCGTTCAGGGAATTTCTCTGATTATCTTGGCCAGGTGAGACTGGCTTCTCATTGTCACTGTTCTGGACTTACTATCTGTAAGTCTTTATAACATGGATATAGCATGTTTATCTTGGTTTCCATTCAGTCTTACTATAAAACTGACTTTGTCTCCATCACCATTCTCATTATAAAATTGACTCGCAAAATGGAAACTATCAAAACCCTTTGCTAAGTGATTCCCAGACATTGATTATGCAATGATATGATCTGTAAGAGTGTATAATGTACATACACTCATACTGTGAACTGCATACTGATCATCACAGGAAAAAATATGGAAACATCTTCCTCTCACGAATTGCACCTAAATTCCCTCTCACTCCCCTTTTAGAAAACTACCATATACATGGTCATTTCTGTTTATTATGTGCTCATTTACATGAGCACGTGTACATGTTTAGCATGTATAAACCCTGAATTGGTAATTAATGCCTGTCTGATTACCTGGAGGACACACTGGGAAGGTTGTTACTTAGAACAGGTCTGCACGTGGAGCACCTTCCCCTCCAGTTGCCCTGTTTCTCTCCTTCTTTGGCGCTGCTCGAGCCTCCTCTGTGAGCTTGCTTTCAGCAGTCACCTTGTAAAATTACACAAACAAACAAGAGGAGGAGGGAAAATAAATAAGAAACAATTTCAGGTCTTAATATAACCTGCTTCTTCAGTGCTTCAGATCAGAAGTAAGCCTAGTTCATCTAGTCACTGTATTAACAGCATTACCTGGGGAAGATCACAATCTCTTTTACGTTTGCTGTGGAAAAAAAATGACAAAATACTCCCTTGTTCATGTGCTTCTTCAGTTATTTGAAGAGATTCAAGTGAATCACAAAAAGTACATGCTTGCTTTTTATCTCTCTCCTTTTTCCAAGCCTCCACCTTGATTCATCTTGTTATAAACTTTAGCGATTTAACACAGTGTGTTGTCTCCTGCTGAGCAAACGGAAAAGTGACAAGAGACAAGGTCGAGCTGCCCTTTGCTCCTCCTGATACACAAGCTATTTCATGTGTCTAAAGCTCTGGCTATAACGGGACTGGAAAAATATCAAAAGATATTAAAGTTAAGAAAACAAGTCACCAGGAGACTGCAACCTTCATCAAGCAGGAAAGCAAAAAGATTCTTATTCTTGGCTTTCCTGGTTGCTGTGCACTTGTCTGAACCCACACGGCTGTTTTAATGTTCTATTTTATTTCATCCACTCTTGTTTGAAATGCTATAGTTTCAGAATTGAAAGCAATTTTTGTGAATTGATAGTTGAGAGATGCTGGAAGGTATGTGTGTGTACATGCGTGCGCCAGCCAAGAAAATCCTTAGTTGTCCCAGCAGAGGGACAATAAATATGACCATAAATACCAATAAAATCAAAATGCTGAGTTTTTTCTGAAGATTGATTACAGAGAAGACCTCTGTGAAGATCGTGATTATTGGTCCCTCTTGGGTATTTTAGGCAATTGTACAAGCACATCAGGGTAACGCTTTGATTCTTACTTTTGGTGCATTGAAAAGATAGCAGCAATAGATACATAAATAAATGCATTTTCATAGTCTTTGTTTTGTCCACAGTAAATGCAGACCTGGAAGGAAAATCTATAGTTTTTTCTTTTATTGCTGCCATTCCAAATATCTAGTAGATGGGAATGTGGAAATATATCTAGAGAGTGATATGCTTTACTCTGTCAAAGGTTTCAAAGGTAAATAAACAAGTTTTATTGGTTGCTCTTACATCTAGATGTAGTATTTAATAGATATATTAAAGAGTGATACAGCTGCCAGATATTCCAAGGAAATATTGTGCATATCACAGCTAAGACTTACAATGTCATAACAAATCTATATTTTACTAATGGAAACAAGGTTTTCTCACATAAACCACTCAGAGCTTTTGAAACTCATTTTCGACCACAGTCATTTCTCCCCTTGTCTCCAGATGTTTTGCAATTATACCCAACTGCTGCTGCAGACAAGACCGACCTATATACAAATGACCTTCGCTTCTTAGTGGTTTTGTTGACACCCCAAAGCTGGACACAAGATGTGAACTTGGGGTGGACCAAGGCTTTGGCTGAGAAGATACAGACAGAAGGACTCTTTAACGGACTGTGGTAGCTCTTCAAGCGAAACAGATGCAGGACAAGTACCACGTCAAAAACAAGACTCAAACAACTAAAGTAGGAGACACGTAGGTGAAGTGTCGATGCTGAAATACAGAATTAGAAACAGAAAGATCCTCTCCATATTCACCACATCTCTATGGTGGCCTGCTTTCTTAAGAGGAAGTGACAGCAAGTTTTAATCTTTTCAGGAAGCAGAGAGAATCAGACCTGGGTCTCCTACATCTTTGGGCTATTATTGCTATTTATAGCCTTTAGTATAAAAGGCTCTGTGCATTGGAGGTGGATTTGAAATAATCTCTTTCAAAAGAAGAATAAATCTCAGCTTTTTTCATTCTTCCTCTCTTTAGGCAACGGCAGGGGCACCAGCCCTGTGGGGAAAGTTTCAGGTCATGAGTCCTGAGTGCTTCAAGTCTTGGAGCTGGCCTTGTTACACCTATCTAAATTAATCCCAGAGGATGTACCTACAGCAATGATCTGACCTTTATGGCTGCAGCTCAGTGCCGAACCTCTTCCTTCTCCCGACCCACCTGCACTGGCTGCTGTCACCTGATGGAATAGGGAAGGCCATCAGGCCCAGTGCCTCCATGATGCCCCTGCATGTGAACCAGCCATGTGTGCACAGGGTGCCTGTCTCTGCAGTCTGGGGGGCTGGATGAAGGTCATCAGATGATTAGACTCATTAACAATGTTATTTCAGTATAAGTCCCACCTCTTCAAAACCAAATTCATTCACCCATTGCTCATGTTACAAGTTCATAAGCCTGCTTTGAGAGACTGTCTCAGCCTGAGTTTTGGGAAAATGTGCAGGGAAAGAGGTTGGGCAGGGTCAGGGCTGAGGCAAGTCAAAGGTCTGGCTTGTTTAGAAGCTTGTCCAGGACTGGGCACAAGCAGTGCCGTTGCACAGTCCATCAACAGATGCTCCAAGTCTGACTCTTCCAAACCTCCGTGTGAATTATGTCCAAGCTACAGCCATACTAGCTGCCAGCAACAGGGACAGAAAGCGTAATGCTCGTGTAGCTAGACAAAATTAAATCTGGATTCCAGCCCACCCTTAATCTTATAGAAGGCTCATATCATGCCAGCTTTCCTTCTGTATTGCAAAAAGCACATTTTCATGCAGCTGTTGTCTTCTGCCCCTTTCCTGTTGATGCCAAGATGTAATAGCAGGACTGTATTGCTGGCCCCTGGAACAAAACAGTTACAGTCAGAGTAGAGCACTGAAAGTACTAAAAGATATTAGAGGCCAGAGAATGTAATAAAAGAATGATCATAGTCAGCTTTAACTCTCCATGTACTAATGGGCCAAATGTCACTTCAAGTTGCAATTTAGAGAAGTGATTTCTTGACATGAACACTGGTTTCTAGGAAGAGTAGCTCTGTGGTACTTAAGTAGAGGGATTCGTCCTAGAATTAACCTTTACTGCAGAATTCCATCAACAGAAAATTTTACCGGCATGCAAAGACTATTTTATAGAGTTTCTCACAGATTCTCGACTGACTTGGATAGCCTGGAAGCTTTTGATTGCTTCATCATGAAGAGGGTTTTTTTGTGCTATACTGTGGGGACATTTATAACAGCTCAAAGTCTTTGGCCATGGCTGATGGAAAACAAGGTTTCTCAGAGTGCTCGGTTCTCAATCCCTTGTTGCCACACAGTGACCAGGCTGGCCATTAGTTTGAGACGTCTCTTCCAAAGCCAGGGTTCAAAAGGACTCCATAGCCTCAGAATAAAATACACTTAGAGCAGCTGGCAGGGCTGAAAGCACTGTGTTTGGGGAATGCGCTTATCAGGCTGCTTGGGCTCCCTAAATGAAGTGTCAGAAACCAAGAGAAATAGTCACAATTTCTGAGCTTCCTAATAAAGCCACAGCTCAGTTCATTGACTGTTGTCACTTACTCTAATAAGACACCAGTCCTAAAAGCCAAGATGTTTTCTCTTCCTTCCCGAGAATCTCGAGGAGAAATGGCTGAGCCTTAGTTGAGTTCTTCTGAAACTGATCTGGACACTCCAACACCACGTGTCTCCTTCAATGTTATCTCACTCTTACTCATCTAACCAGTCTCCGAAACTTCCATGGGGCTTCAGGATGGATAAACTTGGTCTCTCACAGAAATTTAGCTCAAGGCACATGCATTATCAGAGTCCCACTGAACCTAATGGTTGGCTGTGGGATGGATTTCATAGAGGCTAAGACATTGAAACACCCTTGCACCAAAGCCTCAGTGAGAACCTCAAGTTCTTGAGACCATGTTCACATAGGAAATTTTTGGAAAAGAGGTAGGAATGCGAAGTCCAGGGAAGACAGAGGATGAAAAATGTATCAAACATCAAGGAGAGTTGAACAAATGAGAGAAAAACTAAAACTGAGGAGCAAAGGGAGGATCTGAAGAAAATTCTTTCTGATATAGCACTCAATATTAAATAAAATATGTACTGCCACAATATGGTATAGCAACCTGGCTTTGGGCTGTTCCTTCTACATCTGATATAAACAAAGTTCCCACTGCTTATTAAATTCATCATAGCCATGTCTCTGCTGCCTGGAGCTACTTGGTCTCCTCAAATACTTGCATTACAAAACTGCTTCAGGGATTTCATTTCTAGTTGTTACCAAGATCTGCTTTCATCAGGATTTCAGACCAAATCTAATCATCATGCTAATGAAATGCTGTCTTGACTCTACATCGCATGTTTTGCTCATAGCCACTTTTCATTTTCTCCCCCAAAAAAGTCCATGAAAAGAGTTTTCCAGATACAGGGAAGAAATACTACCATTACCAAGGGCCAGTAGATGTTTCCATCAGCGTTGGGTTATTGTATTTCTCCGCTCACTGTTACACTGTCAACCACGCTGTAATGTCTGAAGTCACTGAGGCAGGGTCCCCGTAAGTTTGGTACCTGAGTGTAGCTCCAGCCTTCCTCACCTCTGTGAAGAGTCACACCACACTCACGCTTCGAACAGCTGAACAGGCAAATTGTAGGACTCTGCTGCTCATTTCTGTTCTTTCTTCCTTACATAGATGAATTCCCAGCAGCAGTAGGTGCCACCAGGACAGATAGATAAAATATGGAGTGTCTACATATGTTTAGTCACCTTAGCAATGTCTTCTCTTCCTATTTATTGGACTCAAGCCTCCCCTTCTCTGCTGTGAGAGACATCAACAGTCTCTGCTTTGTCATACTATTAATTGCGGATTTATCAGGAGGATCTACGAGGGCTGCAGCTTGCCATTAGCACCACGGTGCACTCAGTGATGGGTTCAGTGACCGTGCAGCTGTGAAACACATAGAAGGGCTGGAGTCACCCCTTTATCACAAAGTTGTCTAGAATAAAATTGTCCAGTTGTCCAGGCAGAGTGGACAGATGGACAGAGTTCACATTACCCCTGTGATTCAGTCCCCTATTTAACAGACAGAACAGTAGTTGATCCTTTGCTTTTTCTGACATCCCCAGAGTCCACCTGGTCCCTGGAATGGTTCCTCTGATTAATATCCAGGTCTTGATCCCAGCACAACAATATTGTTCCCTCCAAGACTACTTTGTCTTGGGCAACCTGTCAGTCACCTCGTAGCAGAGTGGGCAGGAGAGCTCAGCGCTCTGATGTTCTGGGGACAGCATCTCGTGAAGCTGCGGCTGGATTCGCTCTTCTCTGTTTCAGAAATGGGTCCCTCTGGATGACAGATACGGGCTTTGAGTGACACAGGACGGATGGAGTATTGGCAGGGACAGGAGACTAAACACCAAGCGACTGGAAAAGACCAGAAGGCATCAGCAGCGGGGATAAGTGACATTTGCTTATGGCTGTAATAGTACCCAGGGGAGAGCAACTGCACATCTGTGTTAGAATAAGGACAGCTGCAAAAACAGATGCTCCGTGTTCTTGGGCCAGTATAAAAAGAGGCTAAGATTGACCCTAAATAAAACGGAAGGTAGGACTCCGGATAAAAATAAGCTGTGTTTTCCACAGGGGAAAAAAGCCTAACTAGGAGGATGAGTCAGTCCAATGAATGAGTCACAGAAAGGGAATAAAGACTGTAGAAACTCCCAGTGACATATGGCACCATTAGACTTAGACTAAAGCTTCAATGTCCAGATCTAGTTTGGGCTTCCTGATTTTTGGTGTTTCTAAACCTTCAGACTGGTATAGCGAGTACGAAATATGAGGTGCAGAGGTTGAAGAACGCGGTAACAGATGGAAGCAAACCCATAGGGTAGGCACAGTCTGTCAACATTTCACAGCTAGGATCAGGGGCAAATGGACTCAGTTGAATCTCTATTTTTAATTCTCTGTTGAATCTGTCTATTTTGATAAGAATTGCATTTTCAAGCAAAACAGACATTTCCTTCAAACATCTTTAATCTTGAAAAAAATTAATTCACACTTTTCTTTCACTACCGCAAACTTATTTTTCTTTTATAGAAGAAAAACTGTTTTGAAACAGTAAAATCCATTTTCCCCCTCCTACCAACCAAGACCTTTCTTCCACCAACATACTGTTTCCAGTTTTCAAAAAAAGAGACAGGGCTGAGGCTGAAAGAACAAATACAGAAAATCAACCAACAAACCCACCAACAAAAAAACACTTTGGTAACATCACATCTCCAGGCTCTACCTTCTGTCTCAGACACACTGGGGCTTAATTGTCCTCTCACGTGCAGATGTAAATCAGGGACAATCCCACTGAAGATGGTGGAGTTGCTCTGATGACAAAATTATGTAAGATTATAGCAGAATCTAGTCTTTTCTAGTTAAATCAGTTAGACTTAGGGTGTTTTTTCCAAATTCAACCACTTTTCTTCCTCCAGGCCCTTACAGCTTGGATAAACAGCTGAACTAAGACCTCCAAAGTTAAAAAGCAGAAGGAAGCTTCAACAAATAATTTCATCGTCAGAAAAAATACATGAGAAAACTCGGAAACTCAGAGAAAATTCCATGTTCTCCTGGTGCAGACTACATATGGCGGCAGTGATGGGGTTGACAAGTTTTAGGGGCACTCTGTCCCGGGTGGGATAAAAAAATCATCAAAACTGCACTTTGCAATATGGATGCTGTGGGAGGCTCAACACAGAGTCATGTTTGCTGACAAGTTACCTACTGGCATGTTTTTTTAATGCTAGACAGAATATCAGAGAACTCTATCTTCTTTCACACTCTCCCTCCTCGCACTCATGCATGCAACGTTTTTTTACTAACTCACTGCATTTTCTTTTCATTTGCAGTTGAAAGCAGAAATCAGTTTTGTACTCCCATGGAACTCTTCAAATTCCCACCCAAATTATTCTAGGGCTGATCTCCTAACCCAGAGGGGCTCTGCTGGCAGTATTTCCATCGAACATCATTTATATTCCCACTGAGTTCTGCGATAAAGCTCTCCCATCTGAATGACTGAGGTCAGCATACAACACTACCTTGCGGAGAGAGTCCGTTCCCAATCGGCTTCGGAAGTAGTTCCCAAGTTAGCTGTCATGCCGTTAGGAAGCCACTCTCATTTGGATCCTCTCATTTGCCTGCTGAAGTATAACAAATTATTTTTCTCTTCCTCTTTCTTTTTTCCAAATTACACACAATTGCTGAAAGCCTTTGTTTGAATGTGCAATTGAAGTGGGATCCCTGGTAGTAGTTATTATTCTGTAATGGTCATACCTTGAAAAGCCAAAGGAAAGCAACAGAGCATAAAAGAGAAGCTCAATGAAGCAGAAAAGGTTTGATATGCTATTCAAAGCTCATGTTCTGTTCAGCAGACAAGGTGGGAGACCATCCTATCCAAATATCAATGCTAATATACCCTCCTTATGCAGATCTGGAAACCCAGCTCCTAAATATTATTTTCTTCTTTCTGAGCCATGAAAACCCAGATTGCACATTAAGCACCAACGGCTTCTTTCATCAGATATTAACCACAAGGACTACACAGGGCCATTTGATGAAGGAAGGAGAAACAGTGCTGGGAGCACTGTGTCTCTGCTATATCACACTCACCATGGTGGTAGGATACGGAGCTCCCACAGGCTAAGATTAAGCCAGAAAGGCTCATCCGAGCCCCTGCAGAGGGCCAAAGGAAGGAGAGATTTCTTCTGAAAGGGATTGAGAGCATTCAAAATGAGTTCCTGGTCAGGCTTAGCCTGTAGAAGTGACCGTGTCTCTCCCCGCTGACTCTACATACAGGTTTGTATTTGACCTCTACACTGAAACCTTGCAGGGGAAACAAAAACAAAAACGTAAGAAACTAGTCTTCTGGCAACATCCCTCAATAGGTTTTCTCCTCCTCCTGAAAGGCAGATTAACTCTTTCTTTGCTCATCCTTGTTTCAAGGTACTTCTGGCAATCATTTCTGGCCCTCGGTGGTTGTACCTCATAGAGATTTTGTACTTAGGGGTTGTTCTGTTTGCTGTTGTAGAATCAACCTTATCAACCTGTTGCAGTCTTCACCTTCTGCATTTCTCTTCTTTGAGGACACTGAATAGTTTCTCATTTAGCCACGCTGATGCCTCTGTCATCCTTCCTTCATTTTGGAATAATTTGCACGTGTACCTGTAATATCATGTCTTTAAAGAACTGACAGCTTGCTGGATTATTTTTTTTCCCCTTAGACTTGTGTCTTACGAGCTCCTACCCCCCAGGCATCAGGGTATATTGATGCCTGTCATCTTGAAGTCCGCTGTGCGTATATTGTGTTATCCTGACAGAGTCGTGAACTTCCACAGTCCTTGGATGCTGTCACCCCAACTGCCTTCACCCTTCCTATTCTCCACCAGTTGCTCCCTCTTGGTTAGAGCCAGTATTTAAAGACCCTGTTCTCAACACATCCTGAGAAGATGCTGGACAGTTTGTGTCTGGCTCTATTTTGCTAATCCTCCCTAACCCCTTTCCTGGGATTGATGTCACTGCTCTTTTCATTGCACAGAAACTTCCAGTCCAGTTTAGCCCCACGTATCTCAAGTAGCACAGACACACAGCACAGCACCTCCTCCTTCCCCAGGCCTGAGCAATCCAGTACTAATTATTTTTCTATTAATAGGCCAGATAGCGGAATCGTTCCACCCAATGTCTCTTATGCCAAATTCATCATAATTTAGAGTACTGAGACTTCCCTTGGACAGATTTCCTGGTCACATCTCTGATAATTTTAATAAATTGCTGTCAAACAGATAAATAAAACTTTTGGCTATGTTTAATCTCATAGAAACCAGTATTATCCACAGATATTACAATAACGAGGACAGCATGAAAATGCGTATGAAATGAAATGACTGGGCATTTATCCATGTAACGAAACTACTAAGAAGTGCCACTGATTGGACTTAAAACCCTTTTTAAAAAACCTGTGGAATGGCTATAGACTCCCACTCATCTGAAGCCCAGAATCAAAACTATTCGGATTCAGGAGGTAAATTTCTAGGAGGAAGGTTGCTCCTGCACTGCTTTTTCTGTCCCTCCCTGAAACATCTGGTTCTGGCCAGCAGAGAAGGTCCTGGATGGACAAATTCATGGTCTCGGTATGTGAAACCTTGCCGTGCTGTGGACTCATACCAGTGAGCATGCAAATCTGAATCACACAATATTTCAAACATTATTTCAGCCACATCTTCTTGTTACCTACTTCTTACAGGGAAATTTAAACTTCGTTATTCAATCCTGGTTGAGATATTGATAAATGTATGTATTAATTTACTATTTCAGCTGTGTACTTTTTTTCCTAGTTAATTATGTAGCAACTTAATTTATCTTTTGTCAATTTGTTTTCCCTCAATAAATGATCTGCCAACAATACGTTATTTTTAATTAGCCTGCAGCAAGTGTCTCTACGAATGTAAATCAAATGCTTATTTGAGCCATTAATTGAAAAGGAGAGATCATTGGAATTCATATTGTGCTATTCTTAGGGTTTTTTAGCTTTCTTATTCTGAAAGGATTATGACAAAACAGAGCCTGTAGCAAGGAACAGACAACACACCCTGATAATCAAAAAAGAACAAACAAGTACAAGAAGTACCTAACTATTTTTTTTTTAGCAGATAATAAATGCCAGGTACTTAAAACAAAAGGAGAATTATAGCTGAACATTTCATTTCTCGATAATTGGAAAAAGCAGAAACCCATCTCTCTCAACCCCTTCTCTCATCCTTACATATATATATATATGTATAATGTTTTAGGGTTGGTTTTTTTTTTACAGTTATTCTACATATATTTACATGAGGAGGTGCAGAAAACCAAGACACTGCTATTGAAGACTGTTCAACCCAGTGGAGAAATGAGAAAATATTCAGGAATTAGGTATGGGGACTGGTATCATGCTGCTGCAAGCAGAGGTTTGCACTTATTGACCCCTGTGGGTATGATGACATTTTCCTTAGTCTTTTATCACTATGGCAAAATCCTCTCCAGTGCTTGACCACTCCCTTTCCTTAGTTTAGCAGAAGAGCTCTGTTCCATCTGTTTCTTATTCTACAGTTTTAATTCAGATTGCGGGAGCATGAAATCCTGAGAAAATATATGCAGTGTCACTTTGGTTTATTTCCCCAATCGTTAATTACAGCAAGTTGTTCAGGCTTTAGATGTCACCTCAAACAAAACTATTGCTGATCACATTTCAGTCAGAGAGGTGTTTGGGGTTTTTATTGCATTTTATAATCACACAATTCCCTCTATTTCAAGCAAAGCATCAATGGCCCATCTGGCACATAAACAATAGTTCAAAAGAAAACCATTGTCTTACAATAATGAAGCAGGAAGCATTTTTAACCTTGATCTTCTGGGGTGTGCGAGTACTTCTCCATGAAAAGAGTGCTTATGGGAAAACCTTTTGGCAGTTCAAATTTTCTGAGGCATTTAGTACAATGGTCTCCCAAAGGGACCTTATCTTCATAATTATCTTCATTATTGTTTCTTTGTGCCATGTGTCACCCTATTGCACTACTCCACCTAAAGTGTCCTTGAGCGCAGTGTGGCTGCATGGCAAAAAGTGTCAGGTACACATTATTTAGTGGAGTGTTCACTTAATGGGGTTTTCTAATGAAATCTGAAGGAATCTTTGTTTTTGAAACAATACGCCTTGCCGTACCGCGATGAGGGTGTAATACAGCAGCATTTTATTACCCATTGCTTTCTGCAGCATCACTGTGACTTTTGCAAAATGGAAAGCTGTTGTGATCATCAGTGATTTGATTTCAGATTTACTGTCACTGAATGGACAGAGGTTCGTCATTTCAAAGGGCAGCAGGATTAGGGCCTGAGAAGCCACTTATGAAAAATAGTAGAAGAAATATTTAATGAAAATGTCATGTAAGTGAAAAACCTGGAGAAGAACTGATCAGGTTCATCTGAGAAGCTTCACTTCCCAGAACAGGAGTGCTCTTTGCCATTTCTATGTCATGCATTCCTATGAGATCAGCATCCCCTGAGTCCTAACTGCATCATCTGTCAAGACAGCAGTTCCTCTTTGATGGCTAATGGCTCACGGTGCCACCGCTTCTCATCCCCAGTGAGTGCTCTAACACACATTTAGTTCTGCCCCAGTCAAGAGCTCACCAATCAGGTAAGACGTCTCAGCATCTGACTCACAGTTAGATGCCTACAGATGCAGATTAAATACTCTAATTAAAGCTCTCTGCTACTTTCAGGACCTAAATCCCATAATCGAGCACTAGTAAAGTCCCCCATTCAGATGCTGCCAAATTCAGCTTCCTCTGCCAGCCAGGTGAGGCTCAGCAGGGAGGGTTTTGGAGACATTACCTGCTCCAACATGGGTCCTCCTCCCCTTAGAGGTACTTCCTCTTACATGGAGTGCCTCCTTCCAAAAGGGAATCTCCAGCTGCATCTCCAGCAATGTCTCCTTGCACAGATCCTCTCCATTTTCTCCTCTCATGTCTCTTAATGTATCCTTCATCTCTTCACTGTCTTGTCCTGTGTGTCCTCTTGCCTCTCCACATACCTCTTTTTGTGTCTCTCCCCCAGATCCTGCCACTCTTTCCTAAATCTTTCTGCAGAGGCGCCGTGTGCTCCTGTGCCTGCCTGAGGTTCTGGCACGCAATGGGTTTTTTTAACCTCTTTCAGAGCTGGCTCGAACTGCCTTTGACTGGCACGGGCCACATGGAAGGGATCCACATGGAAGGGATCCACAGGAGAAGGATGGCTTCCTGGGTTCTGGGGGAGTTTGCACCAGTTTCCCTACTCGGCAGCTGTGAAGCTACAGAGCCCTGCAGGCTGTATTTCGGAACTGGGAGGGTTTTACCAGCAGAAGTGCAGCACCAATAGCAAAGATGCCGAGATCCAAAACAACTCCTTTCACCTAGAAGTCGCGCTGTCATGGTACTAAAGCAGGCAGAGTAGGGCTTGTATCCGAAAATCCTCATCATCTCATTTGACAAAATTCAGTGAACAAATTGTACTATTAACTCTCCACCCCAGGACCCTCCTAAAACAGCATTTATTTAGAGCACTGGCTGTTAACTTTGAGACAATAGGCAATAGGAGATAGAAAAGCGGAGGAATACTGTCACATAACAAATGGGCTCTTCTCTGTCAGCCAGTCCCGCTTCTGTGGGCACTCTCAGAGAAATCAGTTGATGGTCATGGCAGTCCCCAATGAAAAACTCAGCCAAGTCTTCGGGTTTTTGGGAAGATGTCTCTTCAGGGCATTAATGGAAACATGTTTGAATAGAACTGGCACAGGCAAGGGCAACCTGAGGCAAGGAAGGGGACAGATTCCTACTCAGAATATAAGAAAAAGATGTCCCTTTAAGTCCAAGGTGAAGGATAGTTCAGGAATTGCTCTTCTTTTTCTGCAAGTACAATTTTAAAAAATAAATAAATCTGATTAAAGTTTAATTTTAAGAATGCCCTCTGTTTTCAAATTCTTGATTGAATTACCCTTTAAAAATTAAATTGTAATCCTTTAGAAGTTATTGATTCAGAAGGGGGAAAATGCCAATAGCAGCATTCTGGCCTGAAACGGTGCCCATCAAATTGACATAATGCTTTCAATTTGCCTAAATAACTCATTGGATCTGACTTATTCTCATGGCTGGTTTTTCCAGCAGTCGGTATCCACTTAGTAAAGCAGAAAAAAAGATGTAGGGGGCCTCATCTTCAGTCATGCACAGTGACAAACGTACCACTTTGGCACAGAACAATTCCTTGACATCCCAGGCTACGGAAATTCCCTCTCTTGGGAACTGACAACGGGCGTAAGGGCCTCCTCATGGCACTGCTCTGAGCCTTTGGGGTCAGCGGTGGCCCAGAAATCCTTTGGAATATGTCTGTGAGCACTGGATATCCTCTGTTGAGTATGTAGAGGGCACAGGAAAAAAACCTTTGCCCTAGTGCAGCCCTGGAGCTGTAGAGGACACACGTGTGCCAAGCTGCACAACAGCACAGGGAAGGCTTCTGGTTCCTTTTGGCTTCCTACCCGACCACCCGGCTCCCACGCATCAGACCTGAATGGTTAAGAATCAGACTCCAAACATTCCTCTCCCTTTCTCCCTTGTTAAATTACACCTCCAGTAACAGTGAAGGCATCACAAAAGAAGAAATAAACCTTCTATTATGTTTTGCAGGAGTCTCAGCTCATTTTCGAGTTAAAACACCAACATGACAAAAAAGTCAGGATGAATAGAGCTACCAAGATATAAACATGGTCTGTATAATTCAGACTCCCCACGCGAACAAAAGGTTGCAGCTCTCGAATAGAGGCACTGTTGAGAAAGCACTTGAAAAAAGGGATGAATCAATTAATGCTTTTGATAGTTTGAATGTCCCACTATCTGAAAAACAAGCACCGCTTTAATAGTGAGATAATTCAGTTTACGGAATCCAATTACATGTAATTGGCTTTTTCCCTTTTTTTCCCCCCTTTTTTAATTGCTGTTGGAACCAGGGCTCTGATGCACTTCTGCTGCCTCCACCAGATGTTTGTGTTATTGGTGTTGCAAGGGCATGCTAGGGATCACGGGATTCAATTAACATCAGAGGTGCAGCCTTCAGCCCGAACGGCCACAAACACATCAGCTACTTGTGACTTCGTAGCCCTGGATAAAAAAGCCTTTATGAAACCCAGCCAAAAAAACACTTACGAAAGTTCCCAAAGAGGCAAAATATCACTTACACTTTCCATTTCTTCTTTGGGTGAAAGCCTCTTTACGTTGCTATGATGTGTGTGTTCTGGGACATGAGGTTTTTAATCCATCTCATAGCAAAATGCGCTGTGGCAGCCAAAGGCCCTGGAGCCGGGGTGAGTCTAACAAGGTTTATGAGACCTTTTTGGTAACACTTCCTTGTTTGCCCAGGACCTCTGCTCAGCAGGATTGCGTCTTTCTTCCTGGAAGCTTTCCAGCCTCAACCCTCCCTAGGACTCCAAATCCTCACTGTAACAGAACCACCAGTTTGCCTCAGCCAGCATCAACACAGGGACAGCTCATGTTTGCAAAGTCTTTGCAAATGTTGCCCCCACTGCTGCGGACTGGCATTAGAAGTGTAAGGATCCACCAGTTTGCCCCAAAAAAACTAGGGGCAAACATTTTGGGTTTTTGGGTGCTTTACCCCCTCAGAGCTTCCAGCAGACACGCTGCTGCTGGCTCCTGGTGACGGTTCCTTTCATGCACATCACCTCGCTTAGAAAATAAGCAGACAAGGAGCGCACCCTCGTTGCTAACCGAGGGTGCCTTCTGGGGCAGGAGAAACGGGTTAGAAGGTGTATGAACTGCAGCTCTTCTGGGACATTGCAGAAGCATTTTCAAGATTAACTGTTGCCCTTTTAATTAAAAAACGGCTTTCCAAATTTTACAGTAATTTTTTGTTTGTTGCTTTTTCTTTATTAATTGAAAGAAGGAAGAAATATTTGAAACCTATTTTCTTAATCGGATAACCGTGTTGATGGAAGGGTTTCCCCCTGGCTTATTCATCTGTGACTTTCCCCTCCGTGCCCATTCTTTACGGCATGACATTTGAACAAACCCCCGTGGAGCGAAGTGCAGCTGGACGGGAGGAAGGCAGCAGGCTGGAAACGTTGGGTGCTGTTATTAGGGCGGCGGTGATTGACAAGGCGACTCACACAAGTGGATGTTGCTGCCCGAGTATTGTCAGATGCGCCCAGGGATGAAAGGTGCTCCGAGCATGCAGAGTGCTGCTCTGAATTAGCATCAGCAGGCAGGGCACAGCGCTGCGTGTTGAGTCACAAAAACACTAACTTTATGGCTAGACAAACAGCCTGGTAGAGGAAAGCACGCGCTGGAGGATGGGGCAGGTGCTGCGTTGCTGTTCAAACAAATGAAATCCCTCCCCCCTGCTCTTTCCTACACTTACACTACTTTTCCCCTCCTCGTCTTGCAAATTCTGAATGCTGCGTGCTATTGTCACCCTGGGCTCATTACCACTTCAAGTATGCCACAGGAAATTTGATTTAATTAGCCACTAATAGAGAGTTAAGAAATTTAGCCCAGGAACCCATGAGTCTGTGCGATCATGGCAGGTGGCTAATCTGTATTCATTTGAACTGACTTTGTGCCTGAATTTCTCAACAGTCTGAGCTCAGGGGATTTGGAGGGGTGGGAAAAACAGCAATTGACAGCCTTGTCCCTCCCAAGAGACAACAGCTTTTGCACCGTGCCCAGCAGAAACACTGCCATATCACTTGGCTGGTTTTCTACATCTTGCTGTTGGATGCAGAAGGAAAGGGAGAAGGGAAAGACCCTTAATCCAGACAGGGTTAGAAAGCCCCTTAATCCACTGCCCTGTGCACAGAGGAGCTTGTGAACACAGTTCTCTGCATTGCGTGCACCAGGGTAGGACCTCCCATCTGCTCACAGCTGAAGCATGAGGAAGAGTGGTGCCCACGTGCAACTTTTAGAGACATTTCTTCACCTGAGAAAGGGGGATCTCCACTGGGCAGTCCCAGGAGGAGACAGCCCTTCCTCCCTGTCTTGGGGACTGGTGGACGGCTGCAGAGTTGGTCTTTGCCCGCAGTAGAAATGTAAATGCAGGCATGGAGTTTTCCAGGCTTGTGCTTCAGTGCTGCTCTTTGGAACCATGAGAAGTATGAATGGGAAAAGATAATCTGAACTTCTTCAATCCTCCAAAAGAATAGAGCATTAGGTCAGTTTGAGTGTGGGGGGAAGAGTTTGGGTCATTTCCTGTTCAAGTCTAACGGGGTCATCTACTTCTGATCTTTAAGATTTGAGAAGAAACGTAGAACATTGTGAACCAGTTGGGAACCAACTCAAAGCTCCTTCCAAACTCCTCCATTAGTTTTTAAGACAGATGCTTTGCAGGGTGAGTACTAGCCATGGGGTTAGAAGCTATAAATACAGCATGCAAGACCTGCAGGCTGCTTTCCTGTTGAAGGCAGGGCTGCTTTTGTACTAGCTGCAAAGAATTCCTCCAAAGTTATATTCAAAGAAAAAACTTCCTTTCTTACCTGGGCTGTTAAGAATATTCTTTTCACAGAACATTTCTTTGACATTGTCCAGGTGAGGTGATTTATCCCGTGCCCTGTGTTACAGCTGTGTATTGCCTTTTGCACTCTCTTTTTTCCTGGCCACACCCACTTTAAATAGCATTTTGTACCTGATAAGTGAGAAGTTGCTAAAATGAATGCTGTTGGCTTTCCATGTTTATTCCTCTGAAGCGTTAATTTAGTAGGGAGAATCTCATCTCTCTGAAAAGAGGACAGATGCGACTTCTTCCCAGTAAAGTGGTTCTGCAAATTTAATCTATTATTGTTTGATGGTTTCATCTATAACTTTATTTTAAAGGAATTGATTTTAACAATTTGGGAATGTCCATGCAGTGGGGGACAAATCTGTCTGTTTCTATCTTTTCCTTCTCTGCACTGCTGCGCTTTCCAGAGCCTCACAGAAAGCCAGTGTGATTCTAGACACACAAAGGAGTGCCTCAAGCTTGAAAAAGCTACTTAGGCTCTGGGAAGCTCTGGCTTTGACAGGCTTTGGCTGGCACTATCTGGACAGAATTGTCATGTTCTGAGGAGTCTGATGTTACACAGTCCTGACCAGTTTAAAACACCAAGATCTCTTGGCTCAGAGTGACTCCTAAACACCATGGAGCCAATGATCTCGCTCGGGGCTGCATCTTTTGCAGGAACCAAGCCCTTTATTCTACTGTTTCCTCTCTTTAAGCTGATTACTGATCCAGTGATGTTGTGTCTTATCCCATAGCTGCTGAGTGCCCAAAAAGCATTTTACAGGAGACCTTGCCAGAAGCCTTCCAACGATCCTTGCAGACCACAGCAAATGGATTCCTCTTCCCCACCTGCCTGTTCAGCTCTGTGAAATGGGGCTACAGTCCTCTTTACAAAGCCACTGTGACTCTCCTGCAGCCTTTCTAGCTATCACCTTGCCCTTTTCTACCCCATTTCATACCATTTTGCCTGCTGCAACCCTTAGAGTCCCCAGCGTGCAGACCCCTCTATACACTTGTATGCACTTGTCAGTGCAGACATCTTACCACCCAACAGAGGTAATGAGCAATAAGGGAACAGAAACTGTAAACAGCAACTTTCAATGCTTACTGGTCTTTCAGCTACTGCTCTCCAGACTGAGCTCCACAGGCCTGGGGATCCACAGACTGCTCTGAAGAGGTTTTCAGGAAGGTAACTTGGAACATCATCCTACTGGCAGGTAGCTTAGGCCCACTGGTTGGGGGGCTGTACATGAAAAATGTCAGAAATCCACAAAACAAAATTACTCTAAAGATCACTGAAAAGCAGTCATTTTCCCTCCTAGGGACTAGAACGTTTCTTTCTTTTCAATTATTTTTTTTAAAGTCACGTTTCTCAAAGGTGCCTTTTATGGAGTAACACCCTTTTCAAGATATGACACTGGATCTCATTGTCTTTTGAAGTCTTCAAGGTGGAGATTATTATGTCACAGTGTATAAATGCACATAGTATCCAGCACAAAATGGCTTTGATCATGGCTGGGCCTTCATACCCTACCATGCAATCACAATTATAAAAATAGCCTAGTTTATGAGATTAGAATCTGGCTGTTCTGACCCAGAATCTGGATTTGGCTGCTCACCCACAGCTCCTCAGGACAGGACAGAGCTGACCCGAGCCACGTGTGCTCCCAGAAATGCTCAGGGAGCCAGAAGGCCATACATTCCTGTGCTTGTATGGTAATACCCAGAGCAGGGAGCAGCTGGGCAGCCACCATGGTCTGCCTGCCCACCGAGCAGCACACCTCCACGGCTCATTACTCATCCAGAATATTTATAGTGCAGTCTGGCACACCCGCTGCTGGGGAGATGAATTGCCGTAAGTCATCTCAGCCAAAAGAAAACAATTAAAGGAAACTGAAATGGGCAGCTTTTTTTTTTTCTTTTTGTTTTCGCTCTGCATCTCAGAGCTTCCCAGAGGACAGGGGGTGCTCGGAGCTCTGCAGAGCCCTGGGTGGCAGCAGAGCCCTGCAGCTTCCCAGGGCAGATCTGGCTCTGGCGCTTTTTGCAGCGCCATCCGAGCGGCAAGGCTCCGTCGTTGGGTTCATGGATAGTACTCATCGCTCATTGGGGCAAATTATATTAAACTAGGGAAAGTGCCTTACTGGGTGAGTCAGTACCAACCATCTCAAAACATTTCGTCAGGGTCTGTTCGCTCCTTCGTGATGCTCAGCCTCTACCAGCAATAGGACGGGCCAGGAAACAGATCTTCTGACCCACGAAAAGTTCTTCTCCAAATTAGGGAAATTCCCCTTCAAAATAGGGAAACTCATCCCCCTGGAATAATCCACTCCTCAGAAAAGTTCCAGGTAATTTAATACGGAGTGGCAAAACCGATTTTCAATCAGCCCCTTTTTTTTTTTCGTTCTCCAAAAGGTAATTTCAGTTGTGAACATACTTATCTGAAAACAATGTGAACTGAGGCAACTTCCAGACCCAGCCAGACCAAGCCTTGAGCCACACAGTCTCAACTGGATGCTTCCCAGCAGAAGGTGGGAGCAGGCGACCCCCTGGGATCCCTTCCCACCCGGATTATCCCTTCCCACCCAGATTATCCCTTCTTTCCACCACAACGACGTCTTGACACGACCTCAAAGGCGGCACCATTTTCTGTGAGGAAACGGTACTGCATTTTATGCAATCTGGGTCCCACATAAGAGGCACCCAAACTGCCTAAGTGCCTTTAATGTCTTTAGATTTTAGTTTTTCTGCCAGCATACACCTTCTGTCCCCAAGTTATCTGCAGCGTTTACATCCCTTGTTCATCCCAACACCACGCTACAGAGCATGCCCACCTCCCCCGAGTCTCAAACTATCTTGTCTAGACCAAGCCCATTTGACCTCTTTCTCTTAATTGGCTCCCTCAGGAAAATGCTCACCCTTCCAGTCCTTCTGTTGATCATTAGCACCGGAATGAACGGCAGGGAAAAAAAAATAATAAATAAAAATAAAAGCCCAGAGGCCTTCAGAAGCGGCACCCTGCCTCCTCCTGCCTTTGTGAAATGGCGGCTCGGCTTTCCCCGCGCCCCGGGCAGCCCCTCTGCTGACAGGGCCGAGGAGCGGCCACCGCCGGGCCCGGGCGGCCCCTCGCACCCGCCGGGCCGTGGGGCGGCGGCTCCCTCTGAGAGGGCGCCCCACCGCCCCGCGCCGGTCCCAACCGGTTCCGGCCGCCCCCCAGGGCAGGCGCCAGGCGGGTCTGAGGGGAACCGGCGCTGAGGAGGCGGGTGGGGCGGCCGGAGCTGCGCTACGCCGGGGCAGGGACACTCGTGAGGGACAG
>VXAK01013179.1:20203-81883 GCA_013399435.1 Arenaria interpres | reverse complement strand
CCCCGAGGACCACGGCCTGAAGGAAAAGGCGCTGAGGCAGGGACACCTGGGGGGGATCCCCTGCCATAGCCTCTGGCGACCCACGCTGGGGCAGGGACACCCCACATCAGCCTGTGGTCACCGACGCCGAGACAGGAACACTGGTGGGGGACACCCCACTGCAGCTTGTGGTGACCCACGCCAGGGCAGGGACACCCCTGAGGGGCTGCAGCCAGCAGTGACCCACACCGGAGCACTGATCTCCCCACGAGGGACCCCGGCCTGCAGGAAGATGCACCAGGGCAGGGACACCCATGGGGGACGCCCCACCTCAGCCTGTGGTGACCCAGGCGGGGACAGGGAGACCCCAAGGGCAACCAGTGACACATATCGGAGCACTGATCCCCTCCGAAGGAGCACGGCCTGCAGGAAAATACGCTGAGGCAGGGACATCTGTGGGGGACACCCTGCCATAGCCTCTGGTGACCCACACTGGGGCAGGGACACCCCCAAAGGGCTGCAGCCAGTAGTGACCCACACCGGAGCATGGACTCCTCCTGAGGGCCCACAGCCTGCAGGAACATGTGCTGAGGCAGGGACACTTGTGGGAGAAACCCCACTGCAGTCTGTGGTGATCCACGCTGGGGCAGAGACACCCCACCTCAGCCTGTGGTCACCGACATTGAGACAGGGGCACCCGTGGGGGACACCCCACCTCAGCCTGTGGTGACCCACGTCGGGGCAGGGACACCCCCGAGGGGCCGCAGCCAGCAGTGACCCACACCAGAGGGACCCCGGCCTGCAGGAAGATGCACCGGGGCAGGGAGACCCATAGGGGACACGCCGCCACAGCCTGCAGTGACCCACACCAGGGCATGGACACCCGTGGGGGAGACCCTGCAGCAGCCTGTGGTCACCAATTCCAAGACAGGGACACCAGTGACCCACACCGGAGCGCGGACCCCTTCCGAGGGACCATGGCCTGCAAGAGGTCACGCTGGGACCGGGACACCCCTGCGAGGTCCGGGCTGCTGAGGAACCCAGGTAAGGTGCCCAGAGTGACAGAAAGAGACCCCGTGAGGGGCACGGCCTGTGCCCTGCGTCGCCATCGCCCCCGTGAAGGGCCGGGTGTAGGGCTGGGTGTCTGGGGAGGAGGGAGCAGGAAGGCGGGAGGAGAGCCTGAGTGAAGCTGAGCCTGGGGAGGAAAGGTCCTCCCCTAACCCTTTAATTATGTATGTTCTACACAACGCGGAGCAGTCATCAGAATTTGGTGCTAATTGGCAGTAAATTAGATTAACTGAAAATCCCTCCAGTTGAGACCGTTCTGGCAGTGACACCTCGTTAACCTGCCCACTCCGTTGCCATGCAAAGGGGAGTTTGTTTTATTTTTCCAACGAATAACTTATCACGGGAAGGTCATTTCCTCAGCTGGACATGAGCACTCCGCTGACCTTGTGTAACGATGGTAATTTGCACTCCCTGGGAAGATGACCCGGTGTTTGCGTGGGAACTAAGAGAAGTTCTCAGGGACAGCGAGAAAAGCTGCCTAGATGGTGAGCTGGGTGGTGGAAAGGTGGGAATGGCTCCGAGCATCAAGCAGGTTTTGTGGAGTTTTACATTAATACAGCTGTCGATGTCTCCAGGACGGTGCTCACCCAGAGGAACTGCCTTGCAGCTCCTGCAATGGAGTTGCAAGTGATTGTTGCCCTGGGGGCGACTGAGTAAAGCAAAGATGCTTCTGTGGCGGGGGAAGAATGGGGACAGGAGATATTCATTGCAGTGAAAATAGGAGAAGTCTCAGCTTTCCTTGAAGAGCAGCACCTTTGCAAGAACCAACAGCATAGTCTGCAATTCCACGCACCATCGGGGTGCAGTTACTGGCTGATGTGGCCGGGTGTTGTTTCTGCCAAGAGTCCTCTGCTCGAGGGCCACTGCTGCAATCTGGCCAGGGGCCACTAGATGGTTCCCAACAGCCGTGGAAACTCAGGCCACGGCCTCCCTTGGGTGGGCACCCACCTGAAGGGTGCCCCTGGGCAGGGGCAGTGGGTAGGGACACGCAAAGGGGCCAGCGGAGGCTTGATGTGTGTGAGGAAAAGAGAGAAACTGAAAATCCTCAATGGTCCTCCTTTTTGAAGGTTTTTCTAATTTATTTGAAACCACCGCAGTTGAGGAGCTGCTTGGAAGCAAAGACTGGAAAATGCCTTCCAAAGACATCACTAAATAAACGGCAAGGAGGCAGCTGGCGCTCCCCCATGCATGCATGTCGTGGGTTTCTTACACAGGAAAAGGGCAACAGAACAGCATTACTCACGTTTCCCATCACACCTGTAGCGTCTCGTTCCTGAAACAAAAGGGATCTTGCTGTCTTATTAGCCAGGGAGATGGCCTGGGATTTTGCAGGACCTGCAGTGAGTGTAGGACACGCTGTGGCAGACGGAGGAGGCTGGTGGAGGGGTGAGGGCTGAGACCCGGCTTCTGGCTTTGTACTCCTGCCTTTGCCATCGATGTCCTCTTTGACCTTGGTAGTGTCACTGAGCTTCTCAGTGCCTCAGGTCCTCTCTGTGAAATGGGAACACGCAGGGGAAGTCCCATCTAATGCCTTTTACGGGGTGATGAACTCAACGAGCAGGCACAGTACACTTCTGTAGCTCGCGTGCTGGGCTTAGTGCTGGTATTTGGTGGGAGGGAGTAAAGAAGAAGTAGCCAGACTCTCCTCTGTGGTGCACAAATTGAAATACAGGAAATTTTGTTTGAACATGAGAAGAATTTTATTTACTATGAGGGTAGGCAAGCACTGGAACAGGCTGCCCAGGTCGGTTGTGGAGGCAGTGCGGGTGTACATGCAGGCAGGCATCCTTTCAGGTTTTCAAAATCTGACTGGACAGGCCCCTGAGCAACCTACTGTAGAGCAGGGAGGTTGGACTAGATCATCTCCAGAGCTTCTTGCCCTCAGCTGTTCTGTGAGTCTGTGATTCATCCCTGCAGGTTCTGCTTCAGTGCAGGAGAATAACTCACGTCTTTTCTGAGGTGACCCTGAAAGAAGGTCTGACAGGATCTGTCCTCTCTGGAAGAACCTCCCTGTGAGGAGGTGCTCCCAGAAGGATGTGTGCCCTGTGGTGGTAGGTGGTCAGAGGAATGGGTGTGTAACACAGAGCATCATCACTACTCGCTGTGTGAAGTGGGGGCTCTGCACAGAGCCAGTTCCCCTGCCTGATTTTTGCTGGACTCTGTGGCCGTAGGGCTTCATTTGCACAGAGCTGTCATTCCAGACAGAGGCTTTTTGTTGAGGTAAATCTGAAGCTCTTGGTTTTCAGTGCAAAAATGCTGTCCCTACTGGGGAGTTGGTCTGTCACATTGTCCATGGCTCGGGGTGGCTGGGCCTCTGTTCCGTTCAGCCTTGAAATCTGCTGGTGAATGAGATCCTGCCCCATCTCTCTCCTCTCATCGTTGTCCCTGAAACATCTTCCTGCTTACTCTGGGGGGTTTTTGGGGATCCCATGTCAATCCAACTCACTTGGTTTGTTTACACTGAGCAAGATATTTGAGTTCACTCCTGAGTCACCTTCTGTGGGCAGAGATGTGAGCACTGAAACGTCAGTGCTGGAGACTGAAGTCACATATGACCTTAAGTAAAAGGTGCAAATAGCCTTGCTTCCCACTCCTTGTGTCAACAGTGACAGAAACCAAGACTCCCACTCTCTGGAAGAGTTAAAAACCTCTCAAAACCTCAGGCCTGTGAGTCTCACTCTGTTTCTATGTGTGTTTCTGAGCCCTCTCAGGGTTCTGGCACATGTCCCGCTACCTTTGCCATTCTGAGGGCAAGGTGCTGCCTGTGAACCCCTCTGTTTGTCCTGGAGAGCAGGCCAGAAGCACAGCCCCTGTGTGCCAGGTCCTGAACAAGCAGGTGAGCTGTACTTCTGTATGCAGTCAGAGGTTTGGCTGGAGCATTTAGAGTATTTAAGCTCACTTTTATCCAGGGTATCAATAGGTGTGGCCACAGCAGCCTGTCTGAGCCACCTGAGGCCCCGGGATGAACTGGGATCAGTAACCATAGGAGATCCATGCTGAAGCAGGCCCCTTGCTGTTGACTTGTGAAGGCTAGATTAAAGGTAAAGGTAGTCTAAAGGTAGATCAATGGTACTTTGGGTCTGTCTGTGCTCATGCCACAGTGACCACAGAGCAAGGCTGTCTCTGGCTCAAGAAAAAAGGATGTTTCTTACAATGATCTTTTCCTCCATCCCTTCTCTGCTCTCTTTCAATCCTCCTCTCCCCCTTGCTCTCTCCCATGGCCTCTGTCCTTCACATTTCTCCGTTTTGGATGATATTTCTCGGATGCAGGACTGACCCCAAAGCCTTTTTCCAGGAGAATCAGGTCAGCAGAGAAAGGCACTCCATAAACTTGTCCCCAACACCCCTGGTTCTGCTTTTCCTTTCTCGGTGAAGCTTCCCCGCATCCCTGAGCTGAGGTCAATGTACAGTCTGATATCCATTGATACTGGGAAGAGCCCCATCTGCTTTTGCTGTTAACTCTGAATGGAAAAGGGTTGGTTGTGTTCACTGCTTGTTTAATTATGCCTGAATAAAAAATCTCCTTGGGACCATTTTGTGAAGGACACTTTACAAATATTTTGTGTTATTATTGTAATAATTTAGCGGGAGTTACACATGCATGGAGAAAAGAATAGACCTGACCAGTGCCGGCTTGTGGGTTTTGGAGAGTTGCCAGTTGCTGCCATAGAAAATGAAAAGGGCATGTTGCCCTCCAGAGCTGTGGTTTCATCTAGTGAGGGGCCTTCGCTGGTCTCCACGATGCTGGTGGTTTAGTTTGGGGTGCTCTTCACTGCAAACCACAGCTCAGGTAGCCCAGGACAGTGCCAGTGCACTACTGTCATTTCCAGTTTGGGGAGTGGTAGAGGTGTCTTGCAGTTTGCTTCCCATTAGGGGAAGTGGTGATGCCAATGTTCAGGGGGTTCCCCTTGTGTCAGAAATGTCATCTTCAGCAAGAAGAGGGTGAACAGTTGCTCAAGTCGGTCAATTCATTGCAGCAGAATTCAGCAATCACTTGTCTCATTTCTTTATAATGTTGAATGTGGTGGGGCTGCCTGGAGAGCCCCACTGAGGGCTAATAAATGCAAAATGCCATAGCAGGTATTTAGAAACTGGGAACATTTAGGGATTGAGAGAATACTCCCAGCTGAAAAAGTCTGAAGGCTGGGAGGTTAGTAGGGAAAGCATCATATCTGCTTGCCCCTCTCTTGCTCTTTCCTTTCTAACGGCAGAGTTAGAGAGAGGGTGCTCAGTGAGAAAAGCCCTTGGTCTGAACCAGTACTACCATTTCTCTGGTCTTCAGTTACCTGTCACTGGGGAACACAGCATTTACCGAAGGTGGCTGAGAAACTGCTGGAAAAACAAGTTCTTGTGAGAAGAGAACTGTCTTGTGGAGACAGTTTTTATTCTTGGTGGGGACGGGTGGGATGTTTAAAAGCGGTTGTCCAAGGGTGCTTGGCCAAACACCCTTAACCTGTTGTGGTGTTCAAAGAAGGAAGGTCTCTGTGATGCACTATCAAATAGGTATCACATCACCACCCTCCCTGACCTGGCTGTGGGTCTCACCATGAGAATCTCTCCTGGCCTGTGGCACCCATGGGACCTGCCCGTAAGTGGGAAATGAACTGTCTTCACAGACAATCCAAGCAGAATGACCTTAGGGACAAAGTCATTTGTGGCAGGAAAAATAGATATTTCATGTTTACTGTAAGTTCTGGTAAAAGGAAAGAAGACATTTTTACTCCCTCAAAACATTCATTCAATGCAGATTGAAACAGTCCTTTCAGTACTGTGTGTTTTTTTCTCTCTTACAGTTTTCTAAAGTAAATGTGAAGGCAATATCTAAGTAAAAATGCAGTAGAAAGAGGGAAATGTTTATTTCCAAGGTTTTCCTAAATATTTTTGTGATTTTCGTTTGAATAAACAACCTAGTAAGCATTTGTGAAATACACCAGGGTCACCAGGGGCTTCATCTGATTCATGATAAGGCTGCAGCTGTAAATAATATTAACAGCAATAGTAACTTGATCAGTAAAGCTTGAAAGCAGTGTTAGGATATCAAATAAAAGAGTGAGTTGAATGGACTTAGCACGGGCATGAGGTTCCATGTAAGAGTCAAGTCAGCACTTTGTCCTGTGGCTGTAGAAGACAGAAAAATCTTGAAGTTTTATATTTTTTGTTAGGGAACAGAAGGCTGGACTGGGACAGAGGCAAGAATATTTTCTTTGAAGCATTCTGCTGCTTGTCTCCAAAGTGATTCTAAGTAGGATTGTCCCCGGAAATGCCTGGATTTCTTTTACAGATTAAAAGTACATGGAGATGGAGGATAAAAGGGGCGTTAGCAATTAGCTCTGGTGATAAGTTTAGCTTCTAGAAAAGTTGGACTAGCGAAGAAGAACTATTAATTGAAATCCCCGGTTAATATAGAACTGTCAATAATGAATGCATAATGGAGAAAGTGCATTTAATTTTTAATTATCGCCAGCCCCTTCCAAACAAATATGGTGTGTTAAATCTCCCTGTCACCTTCACCCATGCAAAGGGTGTTTGATGGAAGTCTTCATTAACCCCAGGTCTGCTCATGGCATCCTGCCAGGCCATTAGCTGGTTACTTACAATAGCAATGACTGGCACTTGGCAAGGAAAAGCCCAGGCGGACGTTGCCAGGTCCGGGACGTGGCAGGAATTAACTCGGTGGGACCATTGCAGGAAGGGGCTGAAATCCCTTGACTGAGCTCCCTGACTTGGTGAGGTCTGGACTCCTAATGCGCCTGATGTGTGTTGGTGTCCTTGGGGGTTAATGTAGTACACGATCCCCATGGAGTCACCCTTCCCAACTGAAATCACTGTTGGTTCAGGCATCCCCTCTGCAGGATCACCTCCAGGGCAGTCGTGGCAGGTTGGCTAAATAAGTGAAATCCCAATTTGTCTTCTATAAATTGAAGAGTAGGGATATGCATTCAGTATTGAGTAACAGGGTGTGGGCTGAACAAACTGCTTCAATCTTGACTGGGAGTGTTCACACAGGGACCTGAACCTGGGAGCAGACCACATCTAATGAGTCCATTTAGGATTTGACCAGGAATCTTCTACTGGAAGCCAACTTGGGAAGAAAATCCCATGGGCTTCTGGTGAATCATAACTGGCCTGGGATTTCTGCCTGCTCCAGAGCACTTCTCCAGACAGACAGCGCTTCCTGGCCATGTTAACCCAGATGGAATAATCATGATAATGACAGGCATTGTGGGAGACTGAATTCTGCTTTTCTGCTGATACAAATCAGTACTGATTCTCCCAGGTTTGGTGCTATTAACAGTGTGAAACTAGTGGAAGCTGAGTCAAAATCAGTCTGTGCTTCTCCATTGAAAGTGTGAATGGAGGCAAGCAAGGAGTCCTGACTTCACAGGAGCACTGACTCATGAAGAGTTGGCAGGACTTTATGCTTGGGATGGGTGTGAGGGAAGGGTTTATAGCTCTGAAAAGTCACCTTCTCTTAACGCTTGTCCCAAATGTGTCCCAACACTTACTATTTTTAGAGTCTTGCTCTCAAATGAGTTTGCCTAGGGACAGCCTTCTGGGGATTCAATTAAACTCTAGAATAAAATAAACACTATCCCATAGCAAGGGCTTGAATGCTAAGCAGAGTCATTATTTGAACAAAGTAGGGCTGTAAGTTTCAGTGTTTAAATGTCCTCTATTTTCATCAGCTAGGGGTCAGAAACAAGTGAGGATGAGAAAACCCTGTTCATTAACTCAGCTCATCCACTCCCATAGCCTTGCCACTGCTGCTCTGAAGTGATCAAAACACCTTAAGGGCATTTCCTTTGGAAACAATTCTACATTTTAGTGACTGAGTTTGAAGTAACTGAAACAGCTCCTGCTCTTTTTCAGATGATAAACCAACTGTGTTTGTACGGGCAATGCAGTGACAGAGACCTGGGCTGCGGTGCTATTTGTCTCTTGAGTGACCTTAGGCAAGCTCCTGCCTTTGTTTTTCCTCTAATTAAATACTTGCTTGGTGCAGTGTGATCCAACAGTCATCCCACGGGCCAAGTCTCTTAGATGCTTCTGTCCAGATTTGTGGTTTTGATTTTTTGTTCCTGGAGAAGGAAAGTGGTTGTCTCGGCATGAGGAGAGGTTGGGTGAGTTAACTGCAATAGTGCCATACTCCAAAAGGGGAGGAATCCCCAAATTCACATCTCACCCCAGAGCTACTGTGTTTGGAGTACCAGAGTTAGATTCTGGGGAAAAAGAAGTTCGCAGAGATATGTTTGACAGCGTCCAGTGCAGTGCAGCTGCAGTTTACGTGAAGTCTCCCCAAAATCTTATCAGAAATTCTGATCTGGTGTAAATTCTGGGTGATTCAAACTCAGCTGGAGCTGGGTTTGCAGCTGGTCGGTAGGTCCTAACATAGGCCAAACACAACAGCCACTCTTTGAAGGCTTCTGCCAGCAGTCTAAGCCTGAGAGCAGCTCGCAAGGCGTGTGGAGTCAGTCTTCTGCTCCCCTGAGCACGGGGAGGCTCCAGATGGGGGTATCGTGTCCAGTTCGGGGCACTGAACTTCAAGAGTGACGGAGACCAATTAACCGAGGAAACTGCAGAGGAGACTGATAAAATGATGAAGAGGTCTGGAAAACTGTGGCTGCCAGGGTAGAGAGAAATAATTGGGCTGTGTAGTTCAGAGAAGAGAAAACTAAGTGATAATAGCCCTAACACACAAAAGGTGGGTGCAAGGAGGAGACTGATGCCTTCTTCGCATCTGCTGTGGGTAGGAAATCACAGGCACAGTCTGCAACAAGCAAGATCCAAGCGAAACATAAAGGAAACTTTTGTGGAAGGGATGATAAAAAAAGCCCTGGAAGAAGGAGGAGGAGTGGGTGAGTGAAGTCTGCAGGTTAAACAAATCCCCGGCAGGAAGGGTGTGCAGAGCTCCTGCTCTCCTGGGACGGGAGGGTGGACTCAACAACACACATCACACCCATTTTAAACTGACCCCAGTGACATAGGTGCACAGGAAAACATCCACAAACATACACAGCCGGCTGTACACATGCATACACACACTGCCTTTGCTTTTTTTTTCTTTTTTTCCCAAAAATATGCATACAAATGGTTTTAGAAAGCAGGGATCTGTCATTAGCTATCTCCCTGTCAAGTTCTTCTAGGTGACGCGGCCTCATTAATTGTAATGCTTATTGTAATAGCGTAACTGCCTTAGAACAGATTTTCTCAGGAGCCAATTCACACTGCTCAGTCAAGTAGCAGTCTTAGCAGCTCTCTTTTGTTGAGATGCTACTTTTTATTTATATCTCTCAGTCGAAAAGAAGCTGAAATAAAAATTGTCAAGATTTTTTAATCCAGTTTTGCTGTCGCCTGTTACTGCTACTACACAAAACCTTGGGTGCATCCATTCCTCCAGATGACAGTTGATCCCTTTCTCCTCAGTTTTGAAGCAAAAGCAGTTGAGGAAGGTTTGGAGTTTTAGAGGAAGCATCAGTGTTTGAAGGAGATGTCCCCAGAACGGAATGGTACAGAGGACCTGCGGACCTTCCTTTCTTCTTGGGCAGTTTGTCAATTAAAATCAGTGTTTTCTGTGGGGATCTATGAATTTTGGAAACAGTTGAACTGGAAGGATTTCTTGAGTCTGGGTCCAGTCTGTACAAATTGAAGTCTAAAGCCTAGATGGTCTAATAAATTGCTATTTCAGTTTGTTATGTTACAGCCCGGGAAGGCCAGACCTTACATATTTCTTTCTTGGCCTTGGAGAAAAGAGACAGGGCAGGTCAGAGTGTGATTTTTAGTGTTTGGGCAGGAATGGGGCTAAGCAGGTACTGAGTCTGTCCTTGTGGGCTTTCTGTATGTTGATATTGATCACCTCTTCCATTCCCCTCCCTCTTTGCCATGCACTTATCTTAGTACATAAAAACAAGTATATTCCTTTTTCACAGAAGTTTTCCTAAGTTCTGAATCCACCCCACTTCCTGCATGGGTCAGTTTATGAAATCACAGCATTTTCTGCATGATTTAAACATCTCTTCTTTTCCTAACACAGCTGGGGTATCGGTGGGTTTTGGTTTTAATTGCTGTACTCCAGCAGTGCCTGTGCTGCTGTGGAGGGGAGCAGATGCAGGGAGGGTGGGAGAGGTGCTGCGGTGGCGCTGGCAGCTTGCAGTCCCTCGTTTGGGACATCTGCAGGGATGTCGTTTCACGGAGGCTTTTCTGGAGTAGCGTCTGTGCACTTGGTGATTAAACCCAGCACGCAGACTGGAATCGGCAGTGCCCGGACAAGGTTACAACTGGTTGAATGAGAACAGAATTTAGCTCCCAGGCTTTTGTTTTAGTCACCCTCTTACTTTAATTTCTGTTCCCAGTTTTAGGGCTCCCAGAGCACTGTACTGGCTAGTAGTTGGACTGGGCCTATAGTAATTTTTTCTGGTTCATATTTTACTGTTTTCCAAAGGTGTGAGTGACACAGCATGCTGTGAACATGTTGCATATGGAAATAAAGCCAATACTAAATAATAGATCACTTTTTTCCACACTTCTCTTGCATTATTAATTTTTTGTATTACACAAATTTTTAGCGATTTCCCTTCTAAACCAAGAATTCTGGGACCCCTCGTGGATGAATTCCAGGGGCACATCATGGCCTCATGTCAGTACTGATGCAATTAAAGGCAAGATTCCCAGCAGGGTGGAGAGCAGAGCAAGTTGGAGAGTGGAAAGGAGCTGACAGCCCAGCAGCCTGTCACACCTCCAGTGAGATTCTGCGCTCCTGTCCCTTAAACGGGTGTTGGCATTTGGGAATAAGTCTGGAGGAAGCATCATCTTGTTCAGAAAACATAGTCTTACCCCTCCTCTTTCACACCACAACCGCTTTGCTGTCCACGTGAAAGAGCAAGCCCTGGTCCTTGCACCCGGACTGGTGTATCTGTGCCAGCCCCAGAGTGTAGCCCCTGAAACTCACCGTCCTGAGTTCAGTGTCCTGCTTCCCTCACCGCTGTAATGAGTTGGTCCATACTATGCTGGGTCTCAGCGACTGAACGTGTGCTTAGCATGGAAGACTGGAGCCCTGGAGCAAAACACAAAGGGAACCATTTTGATAGCCTCAATGTGCCCACTGGTACGCTGACTTTAAAGACTAGAAGAGAGTGGTCTGTAGGTTTTAACGTGGAATGCATCTCACTGCTTTGGTATCTAAAAGATAAATAAAAAAACATGAAACACTCTTTCAAGATCCTTTTTATGTTCAATGGAGAGAAATGAGGTCCTCAAGGGTGATTCACTGGGCCTGACTTAGCAGCGTGTTTTGGGAAGAAATGACTCACTTTTCTCTCCCCTGGCTATAAAAGGGGCATAGAGTGACTAGATCAGTCTTAGACATCTAACTTTTAGACCTCTGAAGTCAAAGCCCCTACTTGTCCTTTTAATGAACATGAAGGCTTTACTTCCAGGCAAAGACCCACCCTGGGGCTGAAGATGTCAGCCTCCACTGGGAGTTTACTGCAAGATCCATCACTCTCCATGTGAAATGCAACATGCTTCCCAGCTTCACAGAGAATTTAAATGCAACGGGAAGCTTCATCTCTTTACATCTGCCTGTTTCATTCCATTCCCCTCCTTTGCCAGAAGCAGGCTCTCAGCCGAGACCCCCGCAGGGCTCCAAGGGGTCTGTTCAGTCACGAGCTGACACTTAACAGTCGCTCTTCGACTTTGTAGCAAAGGTGCCCAAGTGAATTTACAGGTTTTATGCTATTATTTTTTCCCAAGCTTGCTCAAGGAGTTACAAGTTTGATTGATGACTCCTTTCCTTGTCCCTGGAGGGCAGAGATTTGCTGTGTTTCTGGACACAGCTTTGGTTAGTGCTGTGGGTCCAGTACTGATATGCTGCTCTGTCCAGCAGAGAGCTTGCAGGAGGGCACAGAAGAAGGGCGAAGGGGCAGCGTGGTGGAGGCAGGGCAGGCAGCAGGGGTGGCCGCTGGCGGCGAGAGCTGTAAATGCCACGTCAGGGCACAGCCCAACTCAGATCATGCTTTCTAATGTGGAAAGGAAATTTTCCGTGCCAGCAAGTGCCTGGCCTGGGCTGTTGGTACCCTGTCGCTAGCACCACCACTTAGTCATTCTCTTGCCCTTTCATCATCTTCCATTTGAAGTGTCTGAATGTTACAGCCCTACAGAAAACAGTCAAGGGACAGTCAGACTCTTTAGCCCCTCCAAAACAGGAGGGGCAGCAGGATCTCACCATAAAAACCGCAATAGTGGAGACAGCAGGGAAATCTGAGCTCATATTGACCGTGTCCGTGTAGAAGAGCCGAAGAGAGAGAACAAATAAATGAAATATGCTTTAAGGATTGTGCTTGAACACTAGTATTGGAGTTAACATGAACACAGTAGATCCGACATTTAATTCCCTACCAAAAAGGTGCTGTTTGTGGCCCCGACCTTTCACTGCTGCCCTCTTTAATCAAGAAATGCCGAGGTGGTGTGGCTTGCTGAAGCTCCCAGTGGCAGAGCTGGGGCATTTGATGTCTCTTCCGTCTGGCTGAAGATGGAGATACAGTTCACTTTTGCCAGACAGTGAACACAGATCCGAATGAGGCTCAAATCCCTGCACTGCAGTATGTCCTCTGTTTCTGCCTCTCTTATATGGAGATAATTAGCCTTTCCTGCTTGCATAAAGCACATAGAAATAACATAAAAGCAAAGCTCCATTTTCAAATTAAATGCTATTATTAACATCTAGTGTTTGATGGATGATTATGGTGTTACAACAACATAAATACTTCTCTAGGGGCATTTGGCCAGTGATGTCCTAGGATGCTTTGCAGTTCCAACCTGATTAAAAATGAAATTCTATTACACATCTCTGAAGAGATTCAAACCATTGAATAGCAATCGGAAGGAGATTCTGCCAACTGTGAGGCATAAATACTGACAGTTCCAGCTACAAATGTTTCCAATTTTGTTTTATTTTATTTTTTGGTAGGACAAACTTATAAATTAGAAGGATGTGCCTCAAGAACAGCCTGGGAACATAAAAAGAAAGTAAATTATAAAGAAGTTCCAGAGCTAGACTATTACAGCACTATAGTGTGGGCAAGCAGAAAGCTTTTTAAAAATCAATAAGAAATGTCACTGGCAACCAGAGTAGATTTCAACGCCAGGGTAGGCACATCAAAAGGGGCTGAGAAAGGTATCGCAAGAGTTTGAAAGAAATGTGTATGTGCAGAAATAACAGCTGTGAACGGTGATTTTTCTTGGTGGCTGGAACAGCGAGGTGTAAGGCATTAGTTGTAGAAACAGCTCTTTGTTGGTCAGGCTGAGGTTGGCTCACAGTTTCCTCACTCCTAGGCAGGGATGTTCATCTCAAGCCTGAGGACCTCAGTAGCCAACATCCATTGATTTCAGTAGGGTTTGGTTCCTTGACTGTTGATTCTGATAAAAAAGCCAAATTCCCTGAAATTCTACACTGCATGATACGTAAGCAGCAATCTGCAAATCCCAGAGCTGGTAGGGGTAAAGGAGATAAGAACTTGATAGCCTGAACTCAAACAGCTCTCAATTTTTTAAAACTGTGTTTCTTGCAAATTAGTCCACAGGTAATCCATAACCTTCAGTAAACGCCCAAAAATCAGAGAAATGCAGCTATTGTGATGGGTTGATGGTTGGACTCCATGATCTGTCCCTTCCAACCTAGACAATGCTATGATTCTATAGGGACAGAAATAACTGGTTGTGCAGAATCAGGAGAGGAAAGCAGTCTCAGAAATAGGAAACAAATAGGAAGCCGGGGCAGGGCGGGGGTGGAATTTGGGAGCAGGGAAGCTATAGGTGCAGAGGTGATTTGGAGAAAAATATTACCTGTCCACATCTTGGACCTACCGTGCTTCTGTATGCGTGTATATGTATGTATTTATTTTTATATTATGTATGTATGTATTACAAAAAATCCCAGGTTTATAGGCATGCAAATAGGGCAAGCGTCCGCGTTGCCCCAGCACTAGCCCGGAGCCCCCAGCGTGGCAGAGCGGCCTGTGATCCCGCCGTGGCAGGGGAGTTAGTGGGACCCTCTCCCTGGTCTCAGGCCACGCTGACTGACAGCACGGGGACGCCGGCGGAGCTCAGCGCATGACCAGGTATCAATCCTGGTAGCAGCCTTTCTCTTCTCGTGGCAAAACCTCTTTTGTTTATTTCCCTAATTAGGCTCAGGAGTCTTCATGAAGAGGGAAAGAACTGTCTGCTAAGACGGGATAAGAGGAGTTATTTCATATTCCCAGAGCTGGGATGAGACTAAAAACTCTTTATGAGATCTTGATGCTTTGTGTTTGTTTCGAAGAAAGCCCCCTAGACATTATAAGCACGGCTTTGGTTGTTTTTATCACACATGGCAGAAAAGTTAAATATATAATGAGATGATTTAAATACCTCACATTTTTAGGAAGTTTAAAATTTAGATCTGGGTACAGATTTAAATGGAACTTTAGCAGTGGTGGGAAATGTTCAGATTTTTTTTCCCCCTTGTCATTTCTCATCTTTATGCAACTCCTCTTGCATCAAGCCAGACTCGGAAACAGAAATGTCAATAAGGGATCATTTTCTCTTGAGATTTCTGCCCCATTTTCACAGACTTGCAGAATCTCCATAGTTCATTAAGCAGCCAAACACCAGTTTGCGGGCATCATTACAAATGGGGGGAGATTCAGCAAATGCATAAAGCTTCATTTTTCATTGTTTTCCATAATTACCTGTTTCCTGTTTGCTTTATAAAATTCAGGCCTCTTTTCTTTAAGACACATTTTTATTTTCAAATAAAATACTGTTGAAATACAACCTGCACCTTTAGAGTAAATATTCAGTCCCGAACTCTATCTTCAGCAAGTAATATAAGAAAACAGAAGAAACCTCTGAAACTATAAGATAAAGCCTTTGAAAAATAATGGAAAAAAAATTCCACAAAACTTCAACAATACACAACCAATGTGATATGTTTTGATGTAAAGTTTCATTGAAAATTTGAATTATTCTCTGAAAGTCCAAACAGTGGTTTTTTGTCTTTAAAAATTATGGATTACCTTGGTCACCAAGGATCTCCCCAGTATATTTACTTATTAAGAGAACATTTCTTCGAACAGGCCAGTGCCATTTAAATTACAGATGTGTTTTTTGTTGCCTGTGCGATGTTGCCAGTTCCGAGTGCAGCCGTGCAAAATGGCTTGGGTGAATGACGCTTGCTCTACTCTGTTTCAGCATCAAGTTGCATCACATGGGAAAGAAAAGTTGCTTGTAACGGGCACAGACAACATACCTCAGTTTCCTAATCTGCAGAATGATGATAAGGCTAATGACTTTTTTGTTCAGCTGAGCAGTAATGACTAGATATGAAGATTGTGCTTTTATTTCTGTACTGCAATAACTAGACCGGCTTAAGGGTGAACAACCTCATCCCACAGCAGAACTGCCTAATAGAAGGGGGGGGGTTATGCTCATTTTCTGTGCAAATAGCTGTGGTCTGATGAAGCACGTGCACAAGATGGGACTGTAACCACAGCAGGGATGGTGTACTACCTGTTTCTACTGGTACAAGTGGTGTGCTCTGGTTTGCATTGTAAAAATGCTCTGAAGTGAAATCCTGGCTCCTGGAAGTCGGTGGGAGATTTGCTATTCACTCCCCATGCAGGCAGGAATTCCCCCAAGGCCCTCCTCTAAGGGGGTATTTGTTAATTGAGAAGCAACCCAGTGTTAATGAGTGGAATTCATCCTTTGGTGGAGGTAAAATCTCAGGATTTTAGGAATGAAGAAGGAAGAACCATCCCTTACTGTTTAAAGTCTACACACTGAGCCTTTGACAGCTCAAGCCAAGATTTGGTGGAGACACTTTTTTTCTTTAACGGCTCTATAGAGGCAGGTCACACAGTCTTTGGCTTCAGAAAATAAGAAACCTCATGTGCACAAGCAGCACAGGCTGGGAGTCTCCAGTAGTTGCCTTGGGCTTAGTCCTTTCCATCAACACCTGGTTCCTTGACTTCATCTTGGGGCACTTGTTTATTTGGGTTGGCTCTTTTAATTGGCATTTGATTGATAAGCAGCTGCACAATGAAAAGAAAAGCCAGCCCCTGGCACGGCACTGTTGTGATTCAGCAAATGCACTGAGCAACAGCCAACGCTGTGAACACGATTATGTCTCCTTTGGGAGAAGAGGAGCCACATACACATGTGCATATGTGTTTGTACATCTTCACAGATTGGCACACACAGATAAACAAAAATGTGCCTACACATTTTCATGTGCATGCAGAAACCCGGAGGGTAAACCACCGCAGAGGACCAGCCTGCTCCCTCCTCACCCAGCAGGATCGGAAGCTGTATCTCTCCTTGTGGAAGCTTGTCCTGTCTCTGCCCGGTGCAGTCTCCACTTCTCCTTAAAATGTATTGTCCCTTCTCTAACAGCTCGTGGACTTACAGCGTGGATGCAGTAAAGTTCTTCCTGGATTTTCTGCACAGTACGCTTAAATGTTGCTTTATCTCAGAAGACTAATAGGCAGTAGATAGGAGGTTAAATCAGGAATCAACAATTGTCCCAGGGAAAATAGGACACAGGTTCTTTATTTTGGTGAAGATTTTGATTAAGAAAATAGCACGCGTTCACGTTGCTTTTGCTTTCCTTATTCTGGGAACCGTGCAGCCCATTTGCAATTAAATTGAGTCTAGTTACCCTCCAAAGTGAAGGAAGCTGTTTTGAAAATTAGTAGTATGAGTCTCTCTACCTTTTGACAAATTATTTTCTAATGAAAAACATCTGCTCAGGCTAAGAAGGTTCACTCGTCTTTACTTCCGCCTCATGCAAATAGTTTTTATTTTGCATATTGCAAAAAAGAGCTTTGGTCATATAGCCAAAAGGGACAGGAAGGTATTGATAAATGCAGCGATGCTGCAAGTGGAATATAATTCTCTCCCCCCGCCTTTAATTATCCTTTTTCTTTATAACAGGTGTAATGAGCACAGCACCTGATGGCTAATGATAATCCAGATGGCTTGGAATTGTATCTCCATATGCTGCGTGATTTAATGCAGAACAAGGCTGAAGTTAACTCCGTGTGGGTTGAAGAAACAAACTCCAGGGTTTGTTTTGGAGGTTTATTTTGGCAAAGGAGGAAGAAATCAAAAGAGAAACCCAGGGGTGTTTGGTTAATAGGGTGATGTGGGAGGCATCCATTCCACACTTTAGCCCAACTCATGGGCGAAGAAGAATGTTCTCTTCCAGAGACAGCAGGGCTCCATTTTGTCTGACGACACCTTCTCAAGACCTGGGTTTACTCCTGGCAGTGGGCTGTGCTCGGCCGTGAGGAGTCGAAGCCCAAATCCTGAGCGCAGCTCTATGTGCCAGGGTTTCCAGCAGCTTGGTGGTGCCCATTGACTTCTAGGAATGCTAACTTTATTGTGCTTCTCTTAGTATTCTGCTAATGTAGTTCAGACTTGCAGTAATGGGGCCAATGCACAACATTTGAGGACTGCTCTGTCAGTTTGACGGTGCCTCTTCTGATTTATTTCTCTGAACTGGGACCACAATCGGGCTACACTGACATGCAGAAATATTTCCAGAGCTATACCTTTACCTTTGAAGTAATCACAGCTGGAGCCAGACTAACAGCAATGTTTTCTCTTCAGGGAAAAGTTAATCTCTAAGTCCTAAGAATTCTTTATGCAGGGAGGTGGCATCATTGTCCTCATGTTACGAGAGGGGAAACTGGAGCAGACTGGCTCTGATTCAACTAAGCACTAAAGCTCCACGGGACATAAGCACATGCTTTCGTGTTTTGCTAAACTGGTACCATGCAGAGACATCATGATTTGCCCAAAGTCACACAGTGAGCTGAAAATAGGAATCAGGAGTTCTTTGGACAACTACTGCAGCTATTTACGTTTGACAGGCTTTCTTTCTGTGCTGCCCAGAGGACAAGAAACATTTTTCTTTATAAAAGAGAAGCAAAGGTGCCTTAGTAAATATTGTGAAATTCTGGGAAACAGATTTGTAGCCTGCTGTCCTGGTTTCAGTTGGGATAGAGTTAACTAACGCCACCCGTGCTGGGAGGCCAGGAGCTCTTTCTCGAGATCAACAGCAGCGTCTGTCTGTGGTAAGTTTTGGAAGAGTTTTAGACTTGAGGTGACTTATTGTTGGTGTTGTTCAGTCGTGAGCCTGGCACCAATAGCCTGGCATCAGTTGACTTGTCAAGAGGGATTTCTGGTGCATTTCAAGCAGAGATTCCTCTTTCTTTCCTAGGACACGGCTGAATTTCTAGGTTGAGAAGGGAAATAAATCACCTTTTCTTAGTAGCCGCTCAACTTGGGGCTGATCCTAGGATCTGGTTTGTAGCAGTGATTTGATCCACAGTGAAAATGTTACCTCTCCAGCTCTGGGAATAACATGCAGCTCATGTAGCTAGCCAAAGGCAAATGTTAGCCTTCTTTGTGTATTTATGCCATTCCCTTGTAGCAAGGGCTTAGCCTTGGCAGAAGCCAGTATCATGAGTTTTATACTCACAGCTAATTTCTTCACCGTCTAGATCGATGCCTGGCAGCATGCAGAGAAAAAACCACAGCCTTTGCATTGAGTCTTCACATTGCTTGAACAAGGAATGATTTCAGTGGATACAAACCTACGTACGGAGTAGTAAAATTCATACCTGCACAGAGACACAGCCCAATGCTTTTGTGAGGTGACATCTATTTTCTTCTTACAGGTAGTCAGCAAACTAGAGTAAATGCAGACAGTCTTCCCTGCTGTCCGCCCGTGGCATGCTGTCATTTAAATAGCTCTTGGCCTTGGGATATGAAAGAATTTAATCTTAATTCAGGACAATGTATGTCGTGGAGTTAAATTGAAGTGGAATTTTTAGATTGCTGTTCCTGCGATTGCCAGGGACTGATTCAGAGGGTCCTTTCTAGTTGTTTTTATTGAAGGATGTAAGTAATTTACCTCAACAAAAAGACACTACGCACATTCTCATTTCATAGCTGACAGAAAGCCAGGGCAAGATGAATACCTCCTCCTAACGTTAAAAAAGTAACAAGTAGGTGAAAAAGCTTTTGCTCTTCTCTGTCCCATAAGTAGCTGATGATGCTGTTAGAGGACAAATGTTTCTACAGTAGAGGCTTTAATACAGGAGATTATGGATTTAAACCCTCCTGTTGGCTCGAGGGACCACTCGTGGCTGAGCTTTGGATGTCAGGAGCTACAAAGAGTGCAAAGATAGCACTGTTCAGCATCTGCGTTTGCATTCAGCTGTACAACTGCTGGGTCAGATCCCCTGGCTGATGTCGATGAGTGCAGGTCTGCTGAAGTTACAAAGCTCCACCAATTTACTCCTGTGGGGGATTTGGCTCACCCTCTGCAGCCTGCCAGCCTGGATGGTGTTAAGCCCCTTGCTGCCAGGGGGAAAGTGTCTCTCTGGAGCCTGGGGAGGCCTCCATCAGGAGGACTGATGGATTCCTAAGATGTGATGCCCTCATAACAGTCGCTAATGCTTTAAAGCCATGGAAAAGAATGAAATGAGGAAAAGGAGTGATATTGCTCTAGAAAAGAAAAGAAAGATAATTTGAGGACTGTGGTCCATACAGGCAGAAAAAGGGGGACCCACGTCAAGAAGTAAAGGGCCAGATTTTCCAGAGCACATAAGCGTGTTGGACACTTAATTCCCACTTTAGGCCTGGCGCTTGACTGCTGTATGAAGAAAGGAAGTGAAAAAAAAAACAAACCAGTAGAGAAGGAATAATTCCCTCAAACCTCTTCCCTGGCAGGGCCCACATGCTGAGTTGTGTGAGTTCTTCAGGTTCATGGCAGGGGGGCACAGCCATGCTGCCCTCAAGCCAAGCCTCAGGCTGGACTTGCCTCTGCTGTGCCCCTGGGTCTTGAAAGGAAGGTTTTTGTGGGCTTGTCAATGAGATGAGGGTTGAGAGACACTTTTGCATCCCTTCACCTTTTTTCCTCTCTGCTAGAGGAGAGCGTTGTCTCTTGGGGACCAGGAATGTCTTCAGCCTTGGGGTGGCAGCATTCAGCTTTGCCTGTGGTCCTGGGAAGCCCAGTGCTTGCTCTGCTCCTTCTAGGTGTCTGGAAAGCTTTGGAAGCCTGGCCTGCAGGGACATGGACTACCCGATGCAGTTTTCAGCGGCGATACCCTGAACTACAAATGAGGAAGAAAATGAAATACCAGGGAGCACCTCACAGCAGGCACTCCGGAGACTTTCTGAAGCTAAATTGCAGAGACCAAGCAGGGATGCTGACTGAGTGAATGCAGACAAAACACAGGGCACCCAGGCAATGAAAGAAGGAAATGAAGCTAAACAGAGGTGGAGCTGCAGCTGAAGCACAATGAAAAATGTACGCAGACACTACCTGTGGTTAATGCAGGCAGAGCTACAGGGGATCTCACTGCACTCCTTTCTCCTCTGCTTCAAGTGCTTATTTACCCAGGTGGATCAGGGACGACAGCTCTTCTTTATGAGAGCTACGAGTAATTTTAGATCTGTTTAAACAAGTATTAGGGAGGTATTGAGATGATAGTAGGGAGATTAGATGGTCACTGAGTACCATCAGGAGAGCTGGGCCTACGCAAATTTCTCATATCTACAACAGAGCTCTTCAGAACACTTAGAAATAAATATATTTTCAAGCCATGTTTTTCCCCTTTCATAGAAAGAACTAGGTTCTTTTTTTTTCGCAGAAAAAAGCATGTTAGGCATTCCAACTAGGCGTCATTCCAGGGAAACTCACTGCTGAGCAAAATGCAGGGGCAGGTTTGGAGCCGTTTGTTGAGTTTAGGAGGAGCAGCGCACAGCCTTGAGCTCGTCCTGTCCCTGTGAACTGAGTTCCTTCCACAGATCTCAGTGCACGCAGGAGACAGAGGTTGTTTTCATCACATTTGCACCTGGGAAGTAGCGTGGCTGGGTGGAAAGACTGAGTAGATGTGGCTTAGAAACAAGAGCAGAATCTGGTCTCCTGACTCCCAGGATATCATCACGCGTGGTGTGAACTATCTGCAGTTTGCAAATGCATCTCATGGTTCCATCGTGCTTCCCACGGGGCTGAAGGGACTCAGAAGCGGGAGAGGTTCAGTCAAACTTTGTCCAGCTACCTGGGACCTGTCCTTGCAGAAAAGGGCAGGCACAAGCAAAAGGCTCTGTGGGAATAAACCACAACCCTGTTCTGCCTCCAGCTCCTCTCAGTGTGAGGGGCTGTGCCCCATAGAAGAGTGATCTCAGTTTCACCCAAGATGAGATCCACCCCTTCCACCCAGCAGCATTAAGGCAACTTGTTTGTTTAGCCGGTAGCCACAGAGGAATACTATGGCTATGTCAAACCTGATCAGTTTTAGCTTTCCAACACCATAAAATAAGTCTAGCTGAGGTCATCTTGTAGCAGACACTTGAAGTATAACTCAAACTTGCATTTTTGGGACATTAAAAAGAAGCCCTCAACCGCTCTGCACCCAGTCCTATCTTGCTGCGTCTCATGGCTCTTGGCTCTTACTGTTGCCGTATTGACAACACAGGCACTTCCAGATTATTTATCCTGCCTGTGCTTTTTCATTTAACATCTCACAAAGTCCATTACCCTCAATGCCACTTCCAATTGGCATTTGAATTTAAGGTGAAATCTAGACCTTGTAAGAAATAGGTTATTTTGTTCTTCTTCAGATGGTTCTGTCTCCTACGCCGTGTCACTTTGGCTGATTCATTTATACACCCTGACAAAAATCTCCCAATTTTTCATGAACGACTTCTCTGTGAGTGTCACACTGAATTTGCTCAGTCGAACAATGTGTATCTACCAGTGAACTGGAGAGCAAAGCGCTAAAGCTAGATGGGGAAACCATCCTAAGATGATATTTCCTTTCCTACTTTCCTCCTCCTAAAAGGGGATTTTTTTCCTATTGTTTCTGTTTTCCTCTGTATACATGCCTACATTGCATTGCATTCTCCTTATATCTCTGCCTTAGATTGATCCCACACGGACCTCAGCTGCCTGTGTGAGACAGGCCTTCTGCCCATCATATATCCCCAGCTTGTGAAGTTTTAGTTGCATATTTGTTACCGCATAAAAAAGAAAAAGAAAGAAGGATTAAGTCTGCTGGCTATCAGTGTGAATACTTTCACACATACAAACCTGCCTTTGCAGTGGGAAAAAACCTCCGTGCATCTCAAAAGAGCAAAGGGTAAAGTCGATAACACCAGAAGCAGGTTTGGTTTGGGTCAGGTAGTTGTCACAAGATCTGATGGACACCTCACCTCCAAGCTCCCAATCCCAGCCTGATAATCTCCCCAGATATTAGGTATTCACTTAACGGTAGCGGTGGCACTAAAGGGTAGTGGGTAGGGCATCAGTAGGGGTCACAAGACTTGAGTCTGTGCCCGCTCTGCCATTGTCAGGTGGATCAGGACAGTGCCACTTGACCTGTATGTGTTTGGTGTCAACCCCAACATCTACAGAATGAGGAGAGGAGGCGGTGGGTGCTGGGAGGAGCCAGCAGCAGTGGGATCCCGGTCCGTGTGGTTTGATGACTCGGTGGATCAACGGAAAAGGTTTGGTCCTGCCCCTCAGAACATTCCCTCCGTGGGGAAAAGGCGTTAGGATGGACAGATGGGTGTTGGATACGTGTTGTGGGCTGCATTAGGGGGTGTGCTGGCTAAGTGAAAATAGTCCGTCTGCAACTGGAGGGATTTCCCTGCTTTGACTTGGCTCAGCAGCTCAGCCCAGGCTCTGCGGGAAGCCAGGCTGTGTGGAATAGTGGTGTCTCACCACTTTGTAACCAGCCGCCTCATTTAGTGCATAAGATTATTTATTTTGATGCATAATTACATGGGTTGATACTTTTGTCAGCAATTAATTAATCTTAATTGGATGTAAATTAATTAAGAACACAGTTTGTCAAATCCAGTTTGCTCTTACCCAACTCCACTCTCCCCCGGAGCAAAATCGAAGGCGTTGGCCCCCATCCAGGCTGGCAGTGACTGTTCAGCGTGAGCCGAACACAGGCCCGTACCCAACGCAGCTACGAGGTACAGGTCTTGGGTGGACATTACACTTCCTTGTTCTTAAGAAGCTATTGTTCTTAAGAAGGATATTGTTCTAGGGGATATTTGCTTATGAGGAGATACCTGCTTATGAGAAATGGATCCAGACAGGTGACCTAATACTGAGTAAAGAAGTGAATTAAGATAGGAAAGAGAGAAGTGAAACAATCCCCTTCCATATTTAATCACAGCACAAAACCCAATCATTGTAGATAAGATTTGCCTGGCCAGGAGACATTAGAACAATGTCATGCTTTATTCTTCAATGTATCATTTTGTCATTATAGTAAACCTTGTTTATATTACTGTTTCCTATGGAGTTCAACTCAGATGATTGTATCATGTGCTGGCCATGGTTCTATGCAGCAAGAATAACTACTAAACCACCTCAACTCCAGGAATCTCGAGATCACACTGTCAGGGCATGAAAAAGTATAGAGGGGGAAGAAGGATTATTTTCTCTGTTTCAAAACTAGGAAAATGGGAATGTAATATGTGCGAAGATGGCAGGCAGTGAGCAGCGTCATGGGATGACAATATTAATTAGAGCAGAGCCAGAGTAGGACATTTCTTAGCGAACTTTAGCTCTTTAAATGTTAGGTGTGCTGTCCACGTGAGTAATCACAGCACCATCTGTAGTTAACAGGAAGAAGGAGTGATGCACAGGTTAGGTGCATCATAGGGAATGAGTTACCCCCCTGGAAATGCTGGTCTCTGCTGGTAGCAGAAGGAGCCCACACAACCCTCCTAAATGGCACATCTCAGCATTCAGATGGCTAACGTGGGCTGAGCTGGAGGCCTCCTGTCCGTGCATACTTACTTACCCCTTGGGAAAGAAGGGGTTAAAGTGGGATAACGGAAGCAAAGGGATTAATGGAAGAAGATGCCTATTTTGGAAGCAAATGCAGGTATTTCTGCTCTACAGCTACTATTCTAGAAATATCTGTGCGCTCCCACCCCTGGTAGCTTGTCTGTGTGCTGATACATTAAATGATCAAAGCAATGCTCCCACATTTCAGGTGGAAAATCATGAAGGCCATCAGCACCCTCTCAGCTCAGCGCGTTGGAGGTGTCGGGGTGCATCAGGCACCCAGCTCATCTGGGGCTGAACACCGGCGCTTTGGGCAGGGTTTGTGGGCATCGGGCTGCCTGGTTAGAGCTTCTGTTCCAGCTGAGCTGCTGAACACAGAAAAGCTCAGACAAAGGTCACATTTCTTTCTCCACTCAAACAGTTTTGTAAAAGGCTGGCCATATAATGCATTCAAATGTAGGACAAGATTTTGTAAAATAATTTAATATCCTTATATGCTAAAGGACCTTTAATAATTTAGTCTTCAAGAGACTGGTTTCACTGATTTCAGAGCCCAGCATTAATATGCCCTTTTCTTATTCTTCACCCAATAACTCATCTACGGAGGCTATTCTTCCAGTGTTTAGTAAGTGTCTACTCTTATTTAATCTGTCTTCCAGGTCAAAGTTCTTCAGAATAAATTTTCCACGTTAGTTGTGAGATATTAAAAAATAAAGTTAAATAAAACAACCTCCCCCAACTTTCAGAATGTAGATTTTTCAGCCAGGTCTGAAAATCAGCTCCACTTGCGTGCATTTCCGAAATACATCGCTGCAGTGCCAATCATCTAAAGCAAGAGGGGGGAAAAAATGTCAGCAAAATTCAGTGGATGCACAGAGTCATTGAATAGATTCACAGGCAGCCTACTGTAATGACAAGTTTGCAGGGACTATCAAAACTCTTTATACATCAAGCTAAAAGATGACAAAGAAGCTGAAAAGAATGATTTGTGCTGTGAACCGGGAGATGGTCAAGACCACTCCGCCAAAAGAAGGATGTAATCTTGTAAAAATATGTAGTTAACCCCACAGTCTTTGTCAGACTGGTGTATCTATGGAAGAGCTGTGGAGAGAATTAGATTGATCTGTAGGACCTTGATAATGTCAATCTTTTTCATTTAAATCTACATTGGACCATTGGACCTGAGGGCACTTAGACCAAAACTGCCAAGCTGAGCTGAAATAAACTCAAATGGCCAAACTTGGTTGTGAATTGTCAGGTGGAGACCACTCCATCCAAGGGCATTCTAACGCCTGACACGTCCTAGCTGTGGACACTCCGTTTGTGTAGCGAAGCACGGAGCTCTGCACCGAATAAAGGACACGCTGGAAGTAAGAGGGAGCTGGAATCTGGGAATGAATCCGTGTGCTTTAGACAACAGGCAGCAATTGCTGTATAAATCGTGTGTGTGCATGTGAGAAGACGAGATTAGAGCCCACGTCCTTCGGCACGCTCCTGGGGAGCAGAGCACTTACTGTGCTGTGTGTTTGCTGTTGGGCAGCACCAGTACTTTTTTCCCCACGCATCTTAACCTGAGAGCAGATCTTCGCTGTGCATTGTCTGGATTTCTTTAGTTATTAGAATCCTGTGGTTTTCTTTCCCACAGTATCTAGGACTGGCCTCTCAGCTGTAACAACTTGTTATGAAAATGGTCTGGAACAGTTGTAGCTGTAACTCCCCTCACTGGGAGCTTCTATTTGTCAAAATCCTGTAGCTTAAGTTAAATTTTGCCTAAAGCTTCTAAAGAGGAAACATAGAGGACTGGTTCCCAGTGAAAGTTTCTGGGACTGCTGCTCCTTAGTTCTACCCTAAACTACAGACTCTGTAACAAATGCTCTGTGATACCATGAGGAAAGCCGTGTTGGGTCACATCTACTTCCTCGTGAGCTGGTTTCCTTAGTCCCTCTGTGTTTCCCACACAGGTGAAGTGGTCTGTCTCCTCTGGATGTGCTGTCCTCCTCGGGAAATTGGGATACCTCAGCCTGAATTTCACCACAGCTTCCAACAAATCATCGTGGCTGTCATGGTTTCCAAACTGGTTAGTCAGCTAAGAACAACAGCATTTTCAGCTGTCATTTTTGACTCACTGGTTGTAAATACAAGCACGGCTTCATAGAGAGGAGATGGAAAGCCCGTGTAAGTTATGACCCGCTTCACTAAAGAGGTTAACGTGAATAACCTGATAAGAAGATAAAAATGGTTCTGAGTTTTAAATGGCTAAAGGGATTTTCAAAAACGGGAGGAGGGAGTATAATTGAAGAAAGCAAGAAATAAAGCATTGATACTAAGGACAGCTTGTTCAACAAACTTCCTCAGCCCTTTGCATTGAGAATCAGGTATTTGGAGAGACCCGAAGAGCTCAAATTTACTGCTGACACCAAGCAAACTAAAAGACTAGCTGGAGCATCCTGGAAAGATGGTTTATCAGTGACAGAGTTGCTGAAGGTAAGATGGAGACGAGATGAGGATCACGACAAATGCAGGACTTTTCATAAATAATTATTCCTTCCTCTGGGCTTCTCACTTCACACCATGTAGTGCTAGCTCCATGTGTGCATCTGTGTGCTCTGACGGGTGCCAGGACAGCTGAGAACTCAGTGATCACCTCGTTCGTACCCTCAAACTCTTCATGTCTGGAGCTGCCGACTGGGACACGGCAAGAGAAAGTGATGAGCCATTTACAGAGTTCAGGTCTCATTCCCAGTGCACGCAACTGGTGATGACAAATGGGTGACAGCTGCTGTAGAACCGCGGCTGTCAAGCCTCCTGGATATGTTTGTTTCTTACTAGGCAGTATCAAAATCAGATCAGTTCAGGCTATTCAATAAAATAGGCCTAGGAGGAATTAAACAAACAAACAAACAAAAAATGTGGGTGGGAATATGGAAAGACAATTATTTTGAATGATGACACACACATTTTCTTCTGGAAATGCAATGCTGATACCTTGGGAGAGCTGCTCGTTTGGTCACCTCGTGTCCTCACTCTGCTCTTCTCAGATGCTGCAGAACATGTCAAAACCTTGAAGAGAGGAGACCGTAGACCTTTATAATCCAAAGGCTTCACAGCAGAGGTCCATCACAGCAGATTTACTATATGGTGATAAAGGGGTCGGGTGATACAAAAGACCAAAAGAGGGTGAGACCAGATCCCAGCCCGACTCAGCCCACATTAATCCAGGTTTTATGAACCTCAGGCTGTGCATTACCGATGCGGTTTTTGAAAGCAGCTTCAGATTTTCCCCTCCCTCACCTTGGTCCTTCCACTTGTCCCCGTCCTTGGTGACTCAGAGCAGTGAAATGGCCGAGCTTATGAAAAAAATAACTAACAACAAATGCCTTTTGGCAGGGTTTTTCTATTTTGGTGTCAGATTGCTCCTTTGACCGTCAAACCACCACTCAGAACTGCCACCCCTTGATCAAATCACATAGTGCCTGTGATTTCACATGAAAGGACATCTATCCTTGCTGTAACTCTCCCGAAGCTATGAACTTGTCCTGGAAGGGCCTTTGGCTCAGTGTTCATCAATTCAGAACTGGCAGGATTAACATGAAACCACTGGATTATTTCTCCACTTGGGATCATGCTTAGGCTTAAGTAAATGATTGCAGGTTTTGCTTGTCAGATTTTGTGCTTGCAACCCCATGGTGATCTAAAATAATCAAGAGGAATGGAGTCAGGTGAGCCCATCTCACTTGGCAAATCAATGTCGCTCAGAAGCGACAGAGGGACGGGAGACCGGAGTCGGGTTTGTGAGGTGTGCAGTGTGCCTGTGCCTGCGCCAGGAGTTTGATAGCCAACTTGAATCGCTTTTTCTCACACAGGGACTCATTACCAAGGTAGTGTCACTCTGGAATCATCTCGGAGATGAACAAAGCTTGTGCTGATTGATGCCTGATTTGCTCTGTGTTTATCAGAACTGAAACAGTAATAAAATTGCTTTCATTTGCACCAGGAGGGACTTGGGATGTAAACTGTTTCATGGTTTCAAGGAACCTTTTTTCATTCTTCCCAGTAATTATGCCCAGGAGGGTGAAAAGCATTTGAATTGCATAAGACATATGCCATTGTACATGACAATTCATATTTTATAAAGCATTTCATAACCCCTACAGGAAAATAATGCTCAGTCTATATTTGTTTAAGTAGGGAAGCTAGCTAAAAGATTCTAAAGGGAGTGAAATACGGAGATTTGTGGTGAAATGTGGCAATGCAGAGAGAAAAAAGCCAGGATCTTTCTTCCCAGTTCAAAAACTAGAGAGTTTCAGATTCAAAACTAGACCTGGAAAATTGGGTGTCAGAGGGGAAATCTTACCACAAGATGACGGGGACACTGAATCCAGCTCCAGCCTTGCCATTTGTGAGCGGTTCCTAACCTCTCTGCATTCCCTTGGGAGAGCTGTCTTTGCAGTTAAAGGTTTGATGCCAGAGCCAGGAGCTCTCTAACTTCTCTTGTATTCAGGAAGGTGGTTCTGTTGTGTGCCTTTGCTTTTGTATTTGTTTTGTGGAGATCATGGGAGCTCGATAGGTCAGAGGGGTGAGGTTTACCTGGTGGCTTTTCCCAGATGACCCTGCTGTTTGGGCTGGGCTGGGCTGCTGGAAGAAAAGAGTTCCTCCAGGAACTTGGGTTTGCTGTAACTTCGCCGTCTGTCTGCAGGGTCAAGCCCTTTGAGGACCTTGGCCTAGCTGTGGGGAAGAAGTCTTCAGCCTGGCTTCTGGTAGAGCCAGCAGCACAGCACAGCTTTCAGGCTCAGCGCCTTTGGAAGTACTTAGCTGTAAGGAGCTCTCCCTCTGGGAAGAAGATAATAGATAATGAACAGTAAAAAGTCACTCAAGGAAGGCACATTTGTGCCAGGCTGAGAAGCTAAATAGATTAGATCATTAGATGCTCTTCTGTGCTGCCCCTTGCTCCTGGGACACCCTTTCTGTGCCACTTGCTGTTATCTTTTATATTAGATCACACAAACCATGGTGAGCTCCAGCCACATTCCTGACCAGTGTGTCAGCAAGAAGCAAACAGCTCCACAAAATAAGTAGCTGCTTCAGGTCAGATGTTTTTAAAGGTGTTTCTTTAGGGCTTTATTCTTTCTGAATCTGGCTTTTAGTCTTCTCCCACAGGAGAGCAGAAAAATAACCTTCAGATTCATAAGTCTTTCTCTTCCCTGCTGCCAGCACCGTGTGTTTTCATCTTCCTTTCTGGGCTGACTGAGAAGAGTTCCAGGGCTAAGTATGCACAGCATTATAGGAAAAGAAAGTGGTTTACTATGAGGTTGATAACTGCGCAATTAGAGATGGAACAACCTTTGTGGCAGGACAAATGACAAAATTCCTGCTGTCTGATCTATGCCCTGTAATGATTTAGATACTTTCCTTGCAGAAATCTTTCAGAAATATTGAAGCAATGAAACTAATCAAAAGATTGTCAAAGTTTACGGATTTCTCCCCTATTTCGTAATGCAAAAGCCCTTGGAAATGCTACAGAGACTGTTAAATTTCCTTGGTGCTGAAGTACACATCAAAACCAGATGCTCAAGAGAGTGTCAGAAATGGTGAAAGTGTGCTGTAAATCACTGCCTATAATTCACTTTTTTAACAAGGTGCTGTGTATGCTCTGGGGAGAAGGAGCGATGTATTGAATAATTTCTGACTGAGGAAGGAATCTTTATTGGCATTTGTGATGGCACTCTGTATAAAGCTGAGATTTGATGGCGATCTAAATTAGGGAAAAACAAAAAATCTGTGAAAATGACTTGGGCTGTGAACTTTTGGGGAGAAGTATGTACTTTTACTATGTAATTGGCCATGATCCCGTTTTCAGAAGTATTAAGCTCCAAAAATGTGTAAAGTTGTTTTTTCATGCTCTTAAGGCCATGGCATAATCACAGAGACTGAGTTAGCATGACTTTAAAAGTCACAGTAGTTAAAAGGTACCACTCTTCGCCTGATTTGCTGTAACTGACAGCGTATTCCTAGTTCCTTGCAAACACAGAGTAAACCAGAGTCATTTAAACCGTCTTTATGGCTTCACTTTGCGGCTGCACAGAATTAGAGCTATGTTGGCATCTTTCTGTTGAGCGGTGGTGAAATCAGAAGCAGAGTGTAGTTTGTTCAGATGTACTTCCTTCTAAAATAGGGATTCAACCCGTTTTGTAACTTTTCGGGGCGTTAAAGAAACATGTAACAGGAGCGTGGTCTTCAACGGGCTAATAAAATCAGATGCTTAATCAGAGTCATCTGGGTGCTCAGCTCCTGAAGGATCCTTTGTAAATCTCACCTACTTCTAACAAAACCAAGGCTAAATATGTTTGGTTCAGGGTTGGATAGGAAAGAAACGCAATTAAAAAGGCATATGCAGGAGGTTGTCAGGGCCAGTAAGAGGTACTGGGAACGTCTAGATTTATAAGCAGAGGCAGCAATGAGGAAAAAAACGACTTTTCCTTAGAAGTAGAAGTTGCAAAAAAAGTTTCCTTTTAATTTCTTTTTGTTTTACTCTTCTCTTGAAAGATAAAATGCTGTAGGTGGAGAATGAGGACACACCCCATTAAAATTATCCTGCTTATAAAAAAAACAAATGCTGATGTTAAGCATTACCCACCCATTATAATTACCTTGCTTATAAAATCAAGTGCTGATGTTAAGCATTAAAGCTTAAAGTGTCTGGAGCAAGAAGAGGTTATCTGTTGTGCCTGTTTAATTGTCCCAGAAATTCTCGTGGCAAAAGGGACTGATGCAATCAGATTTAGAGCATAACTTGCAAATGGACCAGGTTTCAGCAGATGGATGACAATATGTGCGGGAGACAGGGAAGAATAAAGCAACTTGCTCAAATGAAGATCGAATGTTGCAAAACCTATCTGAGTGAAACCTAACATCTGCCAGCAGGAGACTGCCTGAGGAATCCGAGCACAGCGCCGGAGACAGCGATGGGAATGCAGGACAAAAACCAGGCACTGCAGCTCACCAGATAAGTTCTTGCAGGCAGGCTTGTGGAAGTTATAGAACACCTCCCATGCAGGCATGTACGCTGAAATCGTGGTGCTTGGAGCACTGCTGACCTTGGGAGGATGGGAGACGAGATGCACAAGAGGCCGATTCTCACTGGTTTCACTGCATTTTCAGTGGCAAGCACCTTAGTAGCCTAAAGCCCTCAGAAGGACAGAGTCCATGGTAGCTCCAGGGCTCCAGCCAGCCCATCGGCTTTGCCCTTCTCTCCCATATCAGCGGACATTAATTAATCTTCTCCACCACTTCTCCTCCTGGCACCCTTTTGATAGTCACGGTAGCCATCCTCTTTCCGAGGATTTTAGATCCGAGTGTGAAGATAGAGAAGCGTCTGAGGGCTAGAGCCTCTGCTTGGAGAATTAATAGGAGTTGGGTAACTCAAAGTTAATTAATGATGCCCGCAATTGATTGACATTCACTTTCTACCATTTCTTTTGTTCTTGCTATTGCCCAGCCGAGCTGTCTCAGTCACGTTGTGTTCTTAAGATTATTACTTGGAATGCAATTGAAACCGCTGAAGCTTGGGAAATCCTGCTTGCTGAGTGCTTTTTTATTTAAAGAGAAAAGAGAAAAGAAAAAGAAGGACAAGAAAAGAAGACCAAAAAAACCTTATAAGCTTAAAGAAAGCTTAAATAAAACAATGCAGAGAACAAAAGGAGGAGATAATTGGAACCGGGAGGTGTATGGAAGTCTTTTTTATCAGGGTTATTGGGACTCAACTAAAGGTTTCACACATGGCTATGAATTTTTCAGGGAGACAGAATTCCTCACAGTTGCAGACCTCCATTTGGGCCTTTGGTATTACTACTCTCCTGGTGTCACTTGATGTTTTAGTAGCTGTGGATTTGTATCCTGTCACAGGCTTCCTGCAGAGTTATCACTCGGAGCATACTCATCTAGAGCAGCTGTTCCTAAAGCAGTTTTCTCTGGAATTTCAGGCATTCACGTTTGAAAAATGATCCAAAACCTTCAGTGTAGTAACATCCTGGCTTTGCCGAGGGCATGGCGCTGGTCTGACCACTCGCTGAAGTTGCTTTGCGCTTCGTTCCCGCTGTGTGAGTGGGGACAGCGAGCCCTGCACAGCCTCTCTGGACCGCGTAGATCCAGACTCCTCAGTGCAAGGCTGGTGTTTGTGATTCACGGCACCTCTCCCGGCACCGACCTGAGCTGACACTTGGATATGCAATAATTAACAGCGTGTGATGTCCTGACTGCTTCTCCTCAGATGAATGACACGTTAATGGCAGGGAGAGGATATCAGCATTACCACAATTGACTTTAACTCAGCTGTCCTCTTAATTGCCACTATTATTAGGTAAATCGACCCCTTCCCAGCTTCTTCTCTTCCCTGCCAAAGGAGAAGATCAGTTTGTGTTCTCTGCCTCTGTCCTGGGTGATTTGACAGAAGGTCTCCAAGGTGCAAAGCGTTTCTCAGACCCACCTAGTCTGCCCCAAGCGAACTTACAGCTAAACAGCACTGCGGTATTTCACAAATTGTGTTAGCTTTTAATGATTTGCTATAACATGCTTGATTAAAAACCTGCCTAAATTCCAAACCTAATGAACCTTAAACTTTCACATTAGATACATTAATTACAGTGGTCCCAGTGGCACGCTAGCACAGGAAAGTTATCCTGCCACATTAATATGAAAATGAAGGGTTGCTGTAAGAACTAAATTAAAAAAATAGACAAATAATAAGACTCTATTGCTAAAGCTGTTGTGCCTCTGAATTAAGTTACTGTCTTTTGTTTTTTCTTTTTAATTAATCAGATGGCTGCAGCGGTAGCAACGTTCCCAAAGGCATTGCTTAAAAAGCCAGGGGCTGATGGGAAGCAACAGAAATAACCGATGACTTTGCCATTGGTGCTTAGGTGCCAGAGCAGTGATGAACGTGAGGTGGAAAGATAGATAGATCAATTTGCTATTCATTAATATTACAGTGTGGTGTTCTATTTTGATTCATGTCTTTTCGATTTATAAGGAAACACTAATCGGTGCTTACAATCACCAGAATGCACAGAGATAAACACATCGATAGGTGTCGTCGAAGGCTGCTGTAGGCTGACAGTTTCTTCAGCAGCAGAACACCTTGGAGAGCTGTCCTTCCTGGGTGAAGGTTGTCACTCCCAGGCCTCAGCCTTGCTCACTTGTGCCAGTGGAATTATCTAGAAGATGGTGTGAGAGAGAGAAGAGAAGAGAAGAGAAGAGAAGAGAAGAGAAGAGAAGAGAAGAGAAGAGAAGAGAAGAGAAGAGAAGAGAAGAGAAGAGAAGAGAAGAGAAGAGNGAAGAGAAGCGAGAAGAGAAGAGAAGGAGAAGCGAGAAGAGAAGAGAAGAGAAGAGAAGAGAAGAGAAGAGAAGAGAAGAGAAGAGAAGAGAAGAGAAGGGAAGAGAGAAGACGGAAGAGAGAAGATCATTGTTTCTTCAGAACTTTAATTTTGAATTTCAACCAGATTGTTGCAATGATTGTTTAAACTGCAGTCCCACAAACATTTGTGTTGGCAGAATGGAGAGAAACATTGAATAGGGGTAGGAAAAGTACATTTACAAAATATTAGCAAGAAAAACCTTAAATATCCTCTGAGCTGTATGTTGCACCTGCTGTTGCTGCAGTCTCTCCATCAAGGCAAATTCAGTCCTCACAGAATGAATCCCTGAGTGAATTAAGAGGTACTTGATGTAAATAGGAAGATTCACATCCCTTCAACCCTGTATCAGCTATTTCTGTAGGCTCCTACCTTTCTGCTGGTGGCTGATCTGAGCAGAGGTGTCTGTCTCGAGGCTCAAGGACGCGGTTACAGTTAAAGTCCCAGCCACTTGCTCTCACCTGGAACGAGGCCGGAACCGTCCTTTCTCACCAAACCTGACCTGGGGTGTTGGACTTCACTGGTCCCAGGGGAGACAGGTCCTGCTGGCCTTGGGGCCATGCTACTGAAAGTCAGCTAAGGAGCCCCTCTCCTTCCACTGTGTTACAGACAGTCAGGTGGAATAAATCGAGCCTTGCCAATTTGTGCTGCCTGAAAGTCTGCTCCATCCTGCTTAAAGCACATTGACTTTCCCATGCATCCTCGTCTGTGCCTAACAAGTGATGGTGGGTGTTTAGAATCCCATTACGGGTTCATTACGGCACATTCCATATGAAATTGATTATGAATTCCACTGCAGCCAAGCAAAAGACTGTTAATTAGCTAATTATTGCCCAACATACATTCAAAGGGTTCACTTAGTTGCTTGAACTTTCACTTCATATTTCACGCATTTTCTGCATTGAAATTCAGCAGCATAATGGGACACACATTGATCTTGAGCTCTCCCTTTCATCGAGACTGAACAGATGCCCAACTGCCAAGCTAATCTTCCGAAGACAAGGGGGCTGGTGCCTCACCCTTTGCTCTTAAGCCTCCTTCAGCCCTTGCCAACCTCTTTTCTCTTCCTGCTTTGCTGCTGACAAGCGAGGAAATGAAATTTGCATTAGTTTTTCTCTTTCCGTCTGTGGCTGCAGCCCTCTTTATTAAGCAGTTGAAATCACACCAGCCAGTGGAGCTCCTCTTGACTTTTGCCTTCTCTTCTCCAAGGCCCCATTCCTCAATAATGTTGAATTCCTCCTCCTCCGAGATGAACACATGCTGCTCATAGGCCAGATTGAGCTGATGTAAATCCGCGTTGCCATCAGGGATAGGGTAATTCTGAATTTACCCCAAGTGAAGACCCAGCCTGACAATAAGATGAAAGGATTCCGCATCACTCAGAAGTGATGCTTCAACTTCTAGCATGTCAAATTCCCACACATTCTTCATTTTTAGAATCATAGAATGGTTTGGGTTAGAAGGGACCTTAAAAGATCATTGAGCTCCAACCCCCCTGCCCTGGGCAGGGACACCTCTCACCACACCAGGTTGCTTAAAGCCCCGTCCAACCTGGTCTTGATGTTCCTTTCAGATGTTCCTCCAGGCCTGGGCCAGATATTGGTGTACATCTGCACAGCATCACTGGTGTTGATGGCAGCACTGCAGTGCAAGCAGTATTGGGTTTGGCCCCAAGGGGTATCATCTGTCACTGCTCATGCCCTGTCTGAGGGCTCGGACTAGGTGGGCTCAGTGCCCATCGACTTTGGTAGAGCTCTACACATCAGCAGTGGTGGCAGACCCGTGTTTATTCCCTCCAGGGGAGCTGTTTGTCACCAGCACCAGGAGATCATTGGGTGGCACCTCTTCTTGCAGTCGCTGTATGAATCTCCCACCACCCTGATGTCCTCAGGGCTTGGCAGTCATTGATACTGGGGGTTACTTTCTTTACTAGTGTCCCTTGGTTCTGCTGTTGATTCGCTGCCAGGGGCTTTTCACGGAACTTCATCTGGACCCAGGATCAGACACAGGGAAACCTCGTTCTGGAAGTTTCAGCCTGAAAGTTTCAATGTACCAGAGATCTTGCTTTCTCAAAAACTGGCCTAGTCCAAATGCATGAAAGATCATGAAGTCATAGTGTCGCTATTCAGTTTTCATGTGAAATATTTGCTATTCTGTCATTCCTGCTTAGAAGGATCCTGTATATAAGGATTCACTGATTGGATTGCTGTTCTCTGGCCTAGATACTGTAAATATTCTCACATTGCCATGGTGAAGACCTGCCTAGTCTGTTGATACACATAGGGTGATTTATTCGTTAGATAAATATGTAATTTTTTGGCTTCTTTGTTTAAAAATATTTCCAGAGTACTGTCAGAACCCACAACAATGGAGGCTGTGATTTATCACTCACATTCCTCTAACCAAAGAGAAGTTTATTAAAAAGATTCAGTGAATGAACCCACGCTTCTATCACTCCCTCTCCAAATGAAACTGAAGCAGAAGCACAGAATTAACTCAGTGAGCTCTTTAAAGCACAAAAAGAGAGAGAGAGAAAAAAAAGAAAACAAAAATGAGAGGCAGGAAAAATGAAACCAGAGCAAAATAACAAAGCAAACGTCAACCAAGTGCGTAGGGAGGAACAACGACAGCAATACTGAGGGATGGAGCCAGCTGAAAGGGGAATTTTCATCTCAGGTTTCTGTAATAGCCAACATTTGTTGAAAGCACAGGAGTGTTGACCCCTCCATCTCTCCCCTAACAATTCAGCACATATTTTAGCAGGCAGCAGCCATTCTTATACAGAAACGGAGTGCAGGCAGGAATCAGTCTGGAACCGATTTGACTGAGCGGGAGTTTCCATACAATGCAGGGAGCAGACACCTCATTCCAATCCCTGGGGCCAATCCCTGATGCAGCGCTGGCCGCCCGAGCTGTTCCCTCTGGAAAATCCAAGTCAGAAATGGAGCTGCTCTCTCACGTATGTGTAGCCGAGCAGTTACCGTGCTGACTTCAGATGCCACAGGTGAACGCTCCCTTTCCATCTTGGCCTGATGGGGTTCAGACCCTTGCTCGTGTGGTGCCTGCACTGAGCATAAGCTGGTTTTATTGCAAACCCAAATTGTCTTCGCTGTGCTGAATCTTCAGCACTGATCTGCAGTCATTCCTGGAGGAATTAAGAGAGACCAGGGAAACTACAAAGTGTTGTGCCCTCAGTGGGTCCAGAGACAGGGCATCCTACATTTTCATAGAATGGTCTAGGTTGGAAGAGGTCTTAAAGATCATCGAGTCCAACCATCAACCTGATACTGACAGATCTCTGTTCTCTGGGATTCTCTTTGCATTTTGCACAGAATGGTCACTGGATAAAACAAGCAGCTTGGGAGTGAGCATCCCCACTCCCTGCTGTGTTAGTGTCTGTATCCTTGCCTGCAGCAAAGAGAGTGAGGTGACGTGTTCCCTGTCACCCACGGCATGTGAGAGAGAGTGTCCTTGGTTTTAAGCAGGGGGCTGACACAGGGTTGAGACCCCTTCTCTACGCATCTCCTCCAGAACTACCCCGTGGCTGGTGTCCTGCAGTGTGGAGTAACAAGATGACGTGCGAAGTCAAAGGGAGCGTCAAAAATTTTTGGTGACTTCTAATAATTGCCCCTATTTAAAAGGACTCTCCGGTTCCTGCTTCTCATGTTTGAGCAGGAGATGGTGTCTTCCTAACCAGAAACAATAATCCAGTGCTTCATTGGCAAGAAAATGACTGTCACTTCCACCAAATCCCGACTGTGTCCAAAATGCATTATGTCAAATAGCTAACAGTGTTCTTCTGACGAAATGTGTTTTTGTCTAATACCTAGATCATATCTGCCAGCAAAATGAATTCTGTCAAAGTCCCCTGAAGCCCCCTGTCAAATTAAAGCATATTTTCCCCACCTGAAGACAGATCTCTTACTCTGATGGCAAAATTCATTTGATATGATCCCTTAAGCTTTTCTCCTGGAAAATCATCATGTTAAAATTCCAAAGCCACTTTGCAGAGAAATGTAATTTCACCCTCTCTCCATCCTCACTGCTATTGTTAAAGATTTTTTTCTTAAAAAAAAAAAAAAGGCAAGAAAAATCAGGCATAATAACAATGATTTTGCTTCTCAGAACAATTTTTATAAAAAAAAAACAGATGGAAAATTACAAAGGCTTTTTTTTATAGCCCATGTTCAGGGCAAAAGGGTTAAAGAAGTCTGTCAAATAACAGCAGCAATAAGAATGAACTGTAAAATGCATACATATATAAGACCGGTGCGCAGAGTGTGCATTATTTGATAGAGGCAACATTTAGAAAGATAACAAAGAAACAGTAAATCGTTGCAAGGACAAAATGATCCTTCTTTTCCTACGAATGCAAATGCAATAATGGGCCTCCTACGGAGTCCGCCTCCAGCCAGTCAGTGCTTATACCTGCTTGTCTTCTGGATGTCACGGTCAATTATATTTCAAATAATCACTTTCAAATCCCAACTCCTAATAGCGTTGCAATTCAAATGCACCAGACTGTCAATATTTCAACCCAATGGGAATCAGAATCCACAGCGAAGGGAGCAGTTCATGAACTTGTTGGGTCAATGTAGCACCGATGCCACATTGTGAAGCCACTCAGGAGTAGATTTTTAAAAGTTTAGGACACATTTTGTGGTATTCTCCCTCTCCCTTCCCTTTCACATACTTTTCTGTTTGTGAAATGCCACTTCGTAAGACAGTTTAAAGAAGCACATTGTTTTGCTTGGTGGAATATGATTAGTAAATGACATTAATTGCTGCAGGGTAGAGATCCAGGCTGCAGCAAATATGCTTCTGTGTCTGCCTGTAGTGGTTTCTCAACTGTATTCATTTTGAGAGGATAAAACCAAAGATCAGCGCTCTTTCGTAATAATACACACAAAGGCTTTGGGTTTGTATTTTTGACCGATTGGTACTGGAATGAAGGAGGAACGTCTTACTGGGAAGTTGTGAGCTGTGGCCGGAATTGCAAAGCAAGGGTAGGAACCCAGGAACGCTTTCTGTTGTGGTACAACTGAACTAGTGAAGGAGCGATGAGGTTCTCTGAACCAGAGGGTGGTGGGAGATGAGTGGGCTGTACCCTGGCCATCTATCTGACCTTGGGTGATTAAGTGGCCAATAAGTACTCGTGGGAGGCTTTGGGTGCTGAGAGAAGTAGATTTCCTCCCCTCCCCATAATTAGGCAGTTAAAAGACCACGTTCTGGTATTGTTTGAAGCAGCAGAGACCAAATTCTAGTCTCTCATAGAGGAGCTTCCATTAAATCAGTGCTCTCTCTATATATTCTCCACTGCTGAGAGGCAGGTTGGGATTTAGCAAGTGATGGAAGTTGATCTGAATTCCCTAGAATTTACAAGTCTTGTGTGCCCTTTCCTGGGTCTGGGGTTCCCAGCTTTTCTGCTCTATAGAACACCAGACTCCAGGGCCATGAGTCAGGGAGCAGGTCCAGCAGAAAAACAAGAGAAGAAGAAAAATAAGAATTTTCCGCTTTTGGTGCAGAATTAGATCAGCTTAAAGTGATTGTCAGATTTCAGTCTGACACCGCGACCTGCTCCAAGCTGTACCTTCCCGTACACGAGAACAATAACTAGCACTGGACTACTCGTGGTAAGGAAAGCATCCTACTTTCTAACAGCTCGTCATTTAGGCAGAATGGGAGTGAAAACAGGGTGAAGTTAAACTGAAGGAATTTGAAAATGGAAGTTGATCTCTAGTAGATCTGATCTAGGGGAAAAAACCCAGATATTTCTGTTATCCGTAATTGATAATTGATAATCTGCATAGTCCTCTGACTTACCCAGTGAGTTTGCAACATAACTATGAAAGCTAAACTATTTCCTTAAGTATCAGGTTTTTGCCTCTTAACTCAACAACCCATCAACTTGACACAAGCTCTGCCCTTGACAGTCTGCACGTTTGATACGATTTTGTTCATCTTTTGTTCAATTCCATGATTCCGTGATCTGCAGATTCATACAATGGTTCGAAAGTCTTCCTGCTCTGGATGCAATGATTTCTTAAACTCCGTGTGTGTGTTTTGGCTTTGCCACTTACACCATACATAAACACCCTTTCTATACCTGGTGGTGTGGAGCACACGGTGGTGAGCTCAGCATCGCTGGGGCTTTGCCGTGAATAGGAAGCTCATGTTCTTCAGTGGGAGGGGGAACAATATACTGTTATTTAGATAAGCATGCGGTAATTACAGATAATTATGTTCTATATTTGTAGATGGATCAAAATACATTATTAAAATAAAATTCCTCTCTGCAATTATACACCTACACATGTATCAGAGTTTAATGACTGCATTGCAGGAGCTTTGCCAATACACACTTGGAGCAAAGTGTGTAGTAAAGTCAGCATACAAATTAAAAACTAAACACGAGTACAACCCAGGCTTTGAGAGCAGAGGGGCTAAATAAAGTGGTACTTTGGCAAACACTGCTTTTTCCTTCTCAGGCTTTCTGTGCACCGTGGCATTGCATGGGATTCTGCCCCTCCAGGCACAGCCTGCCTGGTGCTGAAGGGCAATTTGAGATGAGCCAAGGGTTCAATTCCGAGGCCTGTGACCAATTTCCTTAATGATACTTCAACGTGCAGCCGTAAGGTGAGGGCCATCTGTTTGGAAGCAGCCACTCACTTGGGATGAGTTTACTGGGAGCTGGGGGATGTTTGAGGCTGTGGGCCCAGTCAGGGGACACATGCTGCTGCTCATGAGGTAGAGGAGTCAGATCACAGAATCACAGAATTGTTGGAATTGGAAGGGACCTCTAGAGACCATCCAGTCCAACCCCCCTGCCAAAGCAGGGTTGCCCAGAGCACATCACTCAGGAGCATCCAGGCTTGAAGATCTCCAGAGAAGAGGACTCCACACCCTCCCTGGGCAGCCTCTTCCAGGGCTCTGCCACCCTCACCCCAAAGAAGTTCTTCCTCAGATTGGAGTGGAACTTCCCATCTTCCAGCTTGTGCCCGTTGCCCCTCGTTCTTTCCCTGGGAACCACTGAAAAGTGTCCAGCTCCATCCTCCCTCAAACCGTACTTTAGATATGCATTAAGATAAGCATTAATAAGGACTTCCCTCAGCCTTCTCTTCTCTCCATCCCACCACGGCTGCCACCTTCCCCTTGAAGAAAGCTAATCAACAGCAAAGCCCGTGTGTTTACATGGGAAGCCTTCCACGGGCACTGAATGGCTTTGGCTGGGTTCTGCTGGCAAGGGAACGTACACAGCAAGATCTGTGTCACAGGAGGTGGGGTGGTGAGACACCCACAGAACACACGTACACACGCACGTGGACACACACTTCTTTGAGGAGAGAGCCCAATTCAGTTAATTTTCCATCTGCTGCAGTGGTTGAACTCTGCCTCTCCCAGCTGGCTCTCATCTTTGTGCAAAACGTTTTTTTTTGTCTCTTGGGGAGGATTATTGTTCTGGGACCGTTTTGGGCTCACTCTTGCGTTTGCACACACGGACGTTCCCCCAACCCCCTCCCCCCTCCTGTCTCTTCTGCCTTTGCTTAGGAGTGCTCTGGCTTTGCACCTCTGGGCCTTTGCAGTATTGCTGTGTGCCCCGTGTGGTTGGGTTACTGCATCCAAAGGAATTGGAAAGTCTGAGCTCATGGTCTGCAAAACAGCATTTCATTGAATCTCCCTTCCTTTTTATGGAATAATTGTGTCTTTGTGACCATTTCGCACTTCTGTAGCAACACAATCATTATTTTTTTATGTTCCGATAGGGCTTCAAGGGCCCACATGAGGCTGGGGCCCTGCTGTGGTTGCTGCTGTGCTGGTGGGACATCACAGAGGGCTGTGGGAGCGGGGACAGGCATGGCCTTGTGTGTGGACATCTGAGATTCAGATCTCATCCCCCGCCCTTATGGGAACTGGCACAATTCACCCGGGGCTAAACACAACAAGGAGTTCATTATACTCCAGTATAATATATATATAATATATATATATATATATGGGACCATGATATCCCAGGGGTGCATGTAAGTTAGTAAGGCCTGGGAAAAGTGGGCATAAAGAGCGTTTAATCTGCATTAGCATCCCCACTCCGTCATCATTAGCACTTTGCCTTTCCTCTGCAGAGCCGTCCCAGACCAGCCCTACAGCTTATGAGGGAGTGAAGCCATAGGATGAGGGGTACTGGGTTTAAGCTGAAAGAGGGGAGATGGAGATGGGACGTGGGGAAGAACTTGTTTGGTGTGAGGGTGGTGAGAGCCTGGAACAGGTTGCCCAGAGAAGCTGTGGCTGCCCCATCCCTGGAGGGGTTCAAGGCCAGGTTGGAGGGGGCTTGGAGCAACCTGGGCTGGTGGGAGGTGTCCCTGCCCAGGGCAGGGGGTGGCACTGGGTGGGCTGGTCCCTTCCAACCCGAACCATTCTGTGAGTCTCTCTGCCTCTTTCAGCCTATACATCAGGCAAGGAGCTGGAGATGTCTCAGTGGATGTGGAATACATCCCCCACGCTGAATGGCTGCAAATTGCTCTGTCTCTCGGAGCGGCTTTTTCTCCCCAGGTTCTGCCAACCCGCGCGGGGTGGCCTGTCACCGTGCTGATGCCCAGAGGTAACACAGGGGCTTCGTCGCAGCCAGCTCAGCATGAGGATTTATCCTGAATGGTTAATACTTTTGTTCCACTTTGTAGGAGACGCTGTTAATAAACCATGTAAATGCAGAAAGCTAGGATTTTGAGGGACTTAGAACAGAAAGAAAGGGCTTGTCAGTTTAGCCACTTCTTTTTTTTTTTCCTTTTTCTCCCTCCATCCCGTTCTATTACAGCAATAATTAGGATGACAGGGGAAATGGCCTGAATCTATTTGAATGACTCTATCCTGAGCAGCAGTCGCCGCCGCTCCCATCTGATACTTCGCAGGCATTGTAAAAAATGTTCTTAGCGTTGACAGTCACTTCAGCAAAGAGGACAAATCTCGAATAACCCTGTCAATTTTCCTTTTTCTTATACCAAGTTTTCCTTTTGACTTTTTACTTTTAATCAGCTCATACATACGCAGCTGTGTGGCCGGGTGATGCACGGTTGGGATCATGGGTGAGAACCCAAGCTGCGGGGCCTGCAGGGAAGGCACAAAGGTTTATTGCCATCACCACCAGCAGTGTCTGTGTGTGTGTGAGTGTGTGTGTGTGTGTATCTCTGTGTGTGTGAGTGTGTGTGTGTCGGGCAGAGTGGGAACTTTCTGAAAGCAATGGGGAAAAAGAAGTGTGGTTTCCTTTGAGAAACAAGATGATTCAGCCTCTACAAGAATTAGTCTCTCTCCATCGCCTCTAAAGGGAGCCTAGAAACCTGTCATTTAGTCAGGGGTAGTGAATCCCTCCTAACGGGTAGGTGGTAGGACCCCAAGGCTGCAGAGAGACAGCTCCTTCCAGCTTCAGAGGTGGTCCTTGCCCTTCACCACCCTCCAGCTCCTGATCTCCCACCGCTCTGGTGGCAGAGACACCCCTGTTAGCAGCTGCACCCCATTTGTACATGGGCCTCACATGCCTTGTTTGGACTCGGGCAGCTTTGAGAGCAGCTGCTGGCAAGGTTTCACCAGTAGGACAGGGAGAAGAGTGGCAGAGACATGCCAATGAGGACATCTCCTGAGCCTGGTGTGGCTGTCTGGAGAGCAGCCAGCTCCCTGTGCTTTAAGAGAGCTAAATACTTGTTTAATGATGCTATTTTGGTGCCTCAGTGGGTGGATTTCACTAATTGTATCTAGGTAGAAGAAGGGCTGTGGGTCTCCCTGGGGGTGGATGAGTTGAAGGAAGGGGTGTCTTGTCACTCTCTTCAGTCTCTGTTTCTTCTGGCCTATCTTTGGCATACAACTGATGCCATTTATATGTTCTACTAGTCCCTTCAGCGCATAAACAACATTTGCATCTCTCAGAAGGTGCTCTCTCAACTACTTTAAAGCTGATTTTTTCATTGGTTTTGATAGGAATTTTGACTTAGAAGTTCCTGTTGCTAGGACAGTAGAGTCCCAGCATGAACAAATGTTGCTCGTCAGTATTCTGGAGCTGGATTCAAAATAAATGTAGTAGATTTAAACTAGTACAGTTATCACAGACACGGAAGGCTGCAGGAAGTTGTAAATTATAGTGTTTTTTAGCTTGTCAGATGGTCAAAAATCAAAATATTGGGTCAGATCAAAGGTCTGGCTAGTTGGTATTCTGGCTGTGGCTGCTGGCTGGCGGCGGAGGCCTGCGGGAGTGCGTACAGAGCAGCACATGCAGGGAAATAAGCCTGCCCTGTTACCTCCCCGGCAGTCAGAGCTTCAGGGAGTTTCAGCAGTGCAGGTTATCCCGGAGGCTGTGATGTGGCAACCAGGAATGATCCGGTCTCCTGGAACTCCTCTCCGAATTGGTCCAAGTGACAGAGGCAGGTTGCCGGCGTTCCCTTCTCCTGAACTGTGTTTTTCCAAGCCCGGAGGTGCGTGTAAAGGGCAGCAGCGGCGCTGAGCTACCCCGTATGAGGTCTGAAGGCCACGCTGCGGGTTGCCTCTGCTCCTGAATTTGTACTAGTGACACTGAAGCTTCTTAGATTGATTCCCTTCTGCTTTTATTTCTGTGCAGAAGCCTGTAGTGAGACCGGTCTCATAACTCCGGACCACCACAGGAACGTGGGGTGAGGTCTGGGCTCTGGCTGCTCTTGCAGAGATAATGTTGTCGGGGGGATGATACAGGAATCAAGCGCTAAAGAACTTGTATTTCTTTCCTCGCCTTCGCCCCTTAGAGAAACTTTATCACAACTCTGGGTAGCCTGGTCATTAGTGCTGACAACAAACGGATGCGCTTTCTGTTCCCAAGTCACTGCATTATGTGGCAATTACTTACTACGTGTTTCTCCTCCCTTTATATATAATCTCATTTTAATGTGCATGTCGCAGTTTTAATAAACTGGAGTTCAAAGGATGAGCAATTATACAAATCTTTCATTTCACACATGAAAAGCGTGATTTTAAAGTTGTCAGCAAAAAAAAAAAAGGCCAAAAAAAAAAAGGCATTTCTTTGATTCACTTCTCAATGCAATTACCTAATGTCTGTTGTGGGTTTCAGCAAAGCAGAACTTCAGCTGGTGTAAATCCACCAGTGATTTCAGCGCTTTCCACCAGTGGCAGGTTTGGCTTCCAAGGTGGATTACTGCAAGTTTCGAGATAAGAAATGAGGTTGGAGTTTATCTGCAGCCAAAATGAAAACAGTGATGGTTGGTGCCGTGGTTCACTTCAGTCCTGTGGGATTTTTATCCTTTCTAAGAATTTTGTTTACACTTAAAAAAAATAAAATTCTTGCAGAGATATAGGGAAGAAATCACAGCCCAAAAGATGAAAAGGTGAGAGATCTGATTCTAGGACTCTGTGATTCCTGTGGCTGTTCCCAAAATTGTAAAATGAGGGAAAAAGTACTATTAATGCAAAAATATAAAGGAGGGACAGTATCGGGCATTGAGCAGTAAGTTCTAAGGGGTCCCTCTACATGATGGAGGTAGAGGGAGAGATGCCCCCTCCTGAAGAACTGACATGAAACCTCAGTGGGGGTGAGAGACAGCCCTTCTCTCGTGGATAGCTGTGTGGAAAACCAAGGACAGTTGGGGTGCTGTGGTTCCATGGGCTGAGCGCTCCCCCCAGCTCCCACGCTTTGCAATGGGCAGTCATGACCTCCGATACAGACCACCCAGCTTCCACCTCCAGGGCTGTTTCACGGCAGCTCTGAGTAACCATCAGTTCTGTGGAAATGCTTCCTTCTGCTTTGGGAAATGAGCAATTCCGGGGCTAGGAGCAGAGTCTGCGGCCCCAGCACATCCCTGGGGCAGCTGGTAGAAGCTGGTTTTATGCAGCAGGTTGTATAAGGCCTGTCCTTGGTTGGGATTTTACCAGTTGCCTTCAATCCCATCTGCATTAAAGGCAACACAAAACTGAAGCATTAAGTTTCTTTCCTGGTGTCTGGAAAGTCCTTGAGCAACCTGCCAGGAGCCTGTTTCACCCTTCCTCGACCTTCTTGGAGCAGAATGAAGTGACATCCTGGGGGAACAAAATCACAGCAGCGTTAAAGACTTCACTAAAAAATTGGCTGGAATTGATATATTGAAAACTTCCTGAAGACACAATACTGTGGAGCTCACTCTGTTAGCATTTGCAAAGTACTTCGAGATCCTCTGATGAAAGGTGATGCTGTAAGTGCAAAGCATCACACATTTTTTGCTATCGTGAGTTCCTTGGGGGTGAACTCCACCACGCGTGTGTCCTCTCAAAGGCAATTTTGTGAAATTTCCATCCATGGAAGGCATCTTTAACATCAGGACTGCGGTGTAGGGCACGGCTGACTTCTCAGAGGCTAGAAAGCGATTGCAATATTTTTAATTATAGCACTCCGCTGTTTTTCAAATAGAGCATTTCACTTGACATGACGGGTGCCTGTTCGTAGAGGGCTTTACTTTAGCTGGGAAAAGTGACTGGAAAAAAACCTCAGCACCGTTAATCTGCGGGAGAGCAGGTGGGGAGGTGTGTGATTGGTACCAAGCATTTCCCTCTGCATCGCCATGAAACTATTTAGTGTAACCCTTAGTTAAAAAGTAAATTGGCTAAATGGCTCCGCTCACATTATCCCTCTGTAATAAGCCTCGTGGCTGATCCTGTAATGCTCCTCCCCTCCTTTTTTGTTTAAGTAAAGGATGCTGCTGTAGAGGCGTAATTTTCACAAAAACATTCTGGGGAAAGGGAAAAAAAATAAATCAAAAATACCCTGCTGAACCGTTTGCATTCACCCAAAGAAACAATATTTCAAATTATGCAAAATGATTAGAACCTAGTTCTGCATTAAGGGAAATTACAGCACAATACAGAAAATTGGAGGTGGTGGCACGGATAGGGAATTACAAAATAAGAAAATACTGCCTGGAGTTCTGTGCTTTTAATTCTCACGTTGCTCTGTTTCTTTTCTATTTTTCTTACTGCTTCGTCCTTGCATAAATGTAGACAGCCGTAGTCCGGGTGGAAAATTCTCTTGCATAGGAAGTGTCTCTTAAATAAGTTGCCCGTGACCGGCGCCCAGGCTGGAAAACTGCCGTGATGTGTGTGGTGCTGCTGGAGCCTGGCCGTGGCTCATCGACGCAGCAGATAACCAGGAGCCAGTCTTCAGCGAGACCCACCACAGCCTGCCTCAGCCTGGCCACCAAGGTTGTTTGGACCTGGTTTGTTTTAAAGGAAATGCAACTGAACCCTCCACATGCTTCTCCAAGAGCAGAGTATCGTCTCTTTGAGTCGTTGGGCCGCACGCAGGTTTTATTCTCCTGTGCAGCCTCAGAGGCTGGAAACGCAGCAGTACAAAGAGACGGGCAGCACCAGGAGTGATCACGGGGCGAGCATGGGGCGAGCACGGGGCGAGCACAGGGTGACCACAGGGCTCCTGGAGCTGCAGCCTCCGTTAAAGCACCAAACGCTGGCTGAGCTCACAACACGGGGAACTACATCCCCCTTTTTGTTTTCCTAAGTTCCTCCAAGCAAAAACTCACAACCTGCTTCTTCAGAGCATGAAGCTTTGTGTGTGTGGCCTCACTGCTGGTGCCCAGTGTGTGTCTGTGAGCATTTCGCTGCTCTAGGTGGCAGGGATAAGCCTGCCTGTGCCTGGGCTCATTCTCCCTGCGTTGACACTCGCTGTTCTGATTGAGGAGATAAAGATGGAATGAAGGAGTCTGTGAAAGAGGCATGGGTTTGGGTGGCATCATAAATCAAGGCGGACTGGACTGCACGCCTGTTTTCCTTTCCCCAGGCCAAAAGATAATGGATTTAAGTCTCTAACGTTGTCAACTGTTCTTTCTCCTCTCCTTCACACCGTCTCCTTAATTCTTGTATTTATCGATGGCTGCGCTAACACAGATACACTCTGGTTTTTGAACTGTGCGGATGGCTGGATGACACTTAAATCAATATCATGTGGCAGTTTTATTTTCCCAGCCTTAGACACAATCTGTCCATTGTGCTAACGCGGTTTGTGACTTAAATGAATGCAAGAATTTATAGGTGCATCTTAAAAGTGCTGCTTCCTTTAATCATGCCAGATAAAGGAATTCCTGCCTTATGCAAAGCAGGAGTGTCATCTGGTTAATGGGAAGATACTTAGCAGATGCAAGCTGCATGAATCCTTCATTTAAATGACTGCATTTACAGCCCTAATCGGACAAAGGAAACTGTGGACCAGCGAGAAATAAAGGCTGCCAAAAAGAAAGAGAAAATGTCCTTCATTGGGTACGCTCTGGCAGGATGAGGGTAATTTTCTTAGTCTGTAATTTGACAGTGTAATATTTTATTTGTTTCTTCTGCCATTGGTCCCTTTTTTGCCACAGCCTGAGGCACACGGTGGCCTGGCTGCGGAGGAACATCATCAGATGCTGCGAAGGTCATGGTGCCGATCACCCTCTCAATAAGAAGTATCAAAGATGCTGTTGGGATTACAGCAGGTGTGTGAACGTTCACTCCATGGGCAAGAGATTTGCAGGTTAATGTGCAAAATGTGCAAATCTTCCAGGCTCTGTCAATGGGGAAATGTCCTTAGTGTAGACTGAGCTCTCCTAAATTGCAGTCTCCTGTGCCGAGATAGTAAACAGGGGCTGGGAGACCGTCTTCCTTCCCAGGGGATTCTCACAGATGCATCAGCAGGGAGATAGTGAGGTCCTCAGCCTGTGACTGTATTAAATAGTCAAACCTCTCCTGGTGAAGAGCAATTATTCTTTTGACGGTCTTCCACATTCCAAGAGAAGGGCTGTTTACAAAATGCAAAGTGTCGGAAGGAACATCCAAATTCACAAGCTTGTTCCCTTTCAAAAGATTCAAAATGAATTTGCAAAAGAACCAACATGCTGAAATGTTCTGATGATCTTTTTCTTTCCATTTAATGGAAGAAGTAAAGATAGCTCAGGTCTACCAAAACCTGTTTATCAAACACATTTTTAGAGCCATTCAACTCATACTTCGGTATATCCAACAGTAGACCCACCGCTACAAATAATTTATGAAATACCTGAGGATAAAAAGTGTTCTATCAGTGTGAGAGCACAATGTAAACAATCATTAGGATATATTCACCATTGCGCTGTCTGATCTCCAGACGAGCCACTTGAAACACACGGAGCCTGTCATCTTCCAGGAAATCAAAAGCTCATTTAAATACCAGGATCCACTGAGAGCAGTTCAAACAATATACATCTCCTGACAAAAAGAGGCTCACTCATCCAGCGCAAAGGAATGCGGTTTTACAAAACTACATGAGAATTAAATCCACAGTGCAGCATGTGCTCTGTTTGACAAGTGATAATTAACTGCTGACAATATAATTCTAGTTTTGATGCAAACTTGTTTTTCATTAAAAACTAATCAGCGAACGTTTGCATGGGGTGGGACAGCCTCCTGCAAGGCAGGAACGTTCATAGTTCAGTGACTGCTGACACATTTACCTCATGCTGAACATGGATCCTGCGGGGAAATCAAAGGGTCACATCTTCCCCCCGGTGAAGCTGGAGCTTTTTTATCGACTCCAAGGCCTTTGGATCTGATGGATGCAATGCCCCAGGCAGCGCTCTTGATAAGGACGTGCTTTGTCAACTCTACCGGTTTTCAGAAAATGCAAATTGAAGGACTCAAGACAACACTCTAAAGGCAGCACTTCCTTTTAGAGGGGGAGGTTCAGCTCTTGCCAAGAATGATCATGAGAATGTTATAGAGTCGACCAGGATCCAGTATTACTGTGGTTGTTTCAGAGAATTATACCTGCAGTGTAGCAGGGGCAAAATAAGAGAGGAGGAAACCACCTGAGTTGCCTTTGAGGGTCTGGGGTACATCTTGGCATGACAAGGTTAACATTCAGTGCACAGATCAGAGCTCCAGCTTCCAGAGAGGAAACGGCTGTCTCAAAGACCTCTCTGAACCTTCAGGTGACCTCAAAGGTCATTATCCTTTGGCTGAGGTTTAATGCTGCAACCCCTCATGGGATGGAGTCCTTCTCCGGTCTGCCTGCCTCAGGGTGGGGAGCAGGAAGATAGAGCTGTGTCTCCCCCTCTTCCTGCACCTCTTCTTGCTGTTCACAGTTACCCTCGCCATCAGAAGACACTGACCTGGTTCTGAAGTATCAGAACACACTCACAGCGTGTACAATCCGTTCTGTTTGTGGCCCATGATGATGCTCATTCAGAAACGGAAAGAATAACACCAGGGTTAAGTAGAAAGTCAAATTACCCAGGTCACAGAGCCAGGCTGTGGCAGAGCCCTGAAAAGAATCAAAGACTCATTAACTTGCAGATTTCACCACTAGACACCACCCCTATCTTCTGGGATTCCCAACGTGCAACTGTTGCTATAGTAAATTATGATTCTCAAAGGTTAATTTTTAATAAGGCAGTTAATGTATGTTATTTAAACAACGATTATTAAAACCGTGTTTGAGGTTTACAGTGTAATAGGTAATCATCTTCTCCAGAACAGTTATAACAATGCAGCACATTCTTGTCTTCCGTGATCCGCTGGTATTTGTTTAACCTGTAATAACACTCTTATTAAACCAAAATTAAATGGACATAATTGAAGGTATCACAGCAAATTTCAAGGAAAACAGCTCTGGCTGAACTTGAGTTTCTTCCCATGCTAGTTATATCTGCTTATAGTTAATATGACAAGACCCAAAACTCTTGAGGTCCACTAGAGTCTACTTAGGGTGACAGTCAGGCTCGGTAGCTGTGAGACTGACAGCTCAGGCCCAAGCCAACGCAGTCACCCTCTGCTCAGCTAAGCGGGTCTCCCCATGAGCCCTGGTGATACTTTCCAGCAGTGCAGGAAGTTGTCAACAGCAGCAGGACCTTGGTGGATCTCTACTAGTCTAAATTTTTCTGATCTGGTGAGGATGATGGATTATCTCTCCATTCAGAGACATCTCGGAGGGTGTAATGCTGATGCAGTGGGAGCAAAGCAGTGGGAAAGCGCTTCTCCCTGAATTTGGAGAGCGTCCACCAAAAAGTGCTTGCTTGTAAGAGGAAGGGGTAGATTTTTTCCAAGTCCTTCCTCCCACTTGTTTGTTCTGTGGTGACCCCCATCAAAAGCTGTCACTGAAACCAGGATAGTTTAAACTAGCTGATTTGGTATTGCTTTCTCAGTCTGAAGCCTTTCGGAGGGTTTTTCTTTTCCCACAATAGTATCTCTTTCATGGATGATTTGTAATAGGAGTTTCATTATAAGATCACAAAACACTGGGGAATATGTTAATATGGTTCAGCGTGTAATCCAGTATCATATCATTGAAAAGAATTGCATTTTTGTCTACAATTGAGGCAGCAAATAGGAGCTCCTTCCTTTTCTGTATTAATATCCACAACTGAATTAATACTTCCCTTCCTATAATCTTGTGTAAATTTACCAAAATGTACCAAAATGCATGTGCTTGCTGATTAATGTAGATAGATACAGCCCCATTTTCTACAAAAACTGCGCATAGGTATTTTTTTTCTGGTCCTTCATATATCTATCTTTTGAAGAATCGTAATCAATTATTAGTTCCCTCACATCTGCATGAATCAGAGAGCAGCAGTAACTCACACCATAATGTTTAACTTGCTTTTCCCCGTATGAACAGCCATTTGGTGGCTGGTGGGGAGTGCTGAGAACTGTCACAGCTCGCTTCCCACCTCCCTGTACACAGGCATTGTTTTGGTATAGTCACGGCTGGTTTGTCATCTGGTTCTACCCCAGCAAAAGGCCTGGACTGGGCACTTCAGCCAGTGTCACACGAGGAGACGTGGTGAAGATGAAGTTGTGTGCTCTCCTTCCTTCCTTACGTGTTAAATTTCAGATCCGCACCCACTCCGGTGGCCGTTGGGAGCCCGGGGCTGGTAAATGAACCCACGCTGAGCTCTGTGCAGCCAGCCAGACGGCGATCGATCTGTTAGGCTCTGTGACTAGAGAGCAGACATATCCTTTGTCCATAAATGATGAAACACTTTGAGATTCTCAGCTGGAAAGCATCCAAGAAAGACTAAAAGGCTTCGTGGGCTTCTTTTTTTGGTACCAGAATTTCCACTCCTCCTTCCTAAACTGCTTCTCGTCGCTCTAATGCAAATCCTATCAATCCAGAGCTGTCTAAACCAACATCCACATAGTTCTCTGGTATTGATTCATCCTTGGGACTGTTAGAACTCCAGCAATATATCAGGCGATCAGGGAAGACTTTATTCTGTCCTTGCTCTACAAAAGCAGAAGCATGTTTTTAATTTCTCATATTCTGTGGAAAAAACAGTTGGAATTGTAAGCCAAAGATGCTCACTTGACAGATGGGTTCCTGGCTATATTACAGTGTTTGAAATGCGTTCAAACTCACCAGATTGTGTTCCGTTGACTAACAGGTTCCCACTTAGATGCCTTGGGACCAAGAGATGTGGAACTTGATATTTAAGGATCACTGAGCAGAAACAAACCTGCAGAAGTCTAATTAGCAACAGGCAGGTAATGCTGATGGAAGAGTCTCCAGCAGCTGTAGGGAGCTTGTTTACTCAAAGTTGGACAGCAAGGTATAAAGATGAGACTTTTCCTGAGGCAGGTCAGGAATCATGGGAGCTTAGAGAATGCCAGAGGCCAAGCCCAGATGGGTGGTGGTTTGAATGTATTTTAGAGAAAAGTCTGCAAATATGGGGAACAGGTAAGGGAGGTCAGGCCGAAGTCTTACTGGTGTAACCAAAGGTGAGACTTGAAGACGACGCAATTTGATTGCAGGGATTAACTGTGTAGATCGTCTGACACAAGGTGGAGAGTTTAAAACTACCAGGAAGCAAGGAAGGTTTAGGTATCTGTTTTTATACATGTTGAAATACCAGTAAACCTTCCTTGTGTGCTTTTTTCTTGACTAGTTTCTTACCTCTTACACAAAAGTTTCCAGAAGGGTTAAAATGGAGCACTTCGCTCAATCTCAATATCCTCTGGAAAGTTACAGCTGTGTAGACTGAGGGCTGAGGATGCATGGAGCAGGCAAGAATCAATAACTAGAAGTTAATGAGAACTGAGAATATTTAGGATGGAAAATCCCAGCCCAGACTGGCACATAAGGAGCAATTAATTGTATGTCCCTCACACGAGCTGCTGTTGCAGTGGGAGTTTTTTCTGGTCAGAGCTACAGTTTGCCTATTAAGCTTTTAAAGCTTTGCCACTGGCTAAACCTTTTTACCCGCCTACGATGGTCACACCTCTCCTTCCATAGGATCCACCAGCAGAGGGGACCCCAGTTCTTCCTCTGTCCCATCCTCAACTCAATTAATGTGCTTCACAGAGTCACATGGATTACACGTGTTCCTGTTCTGCTTGGCCAGAAGGAAGTTTCCTTCCTCCCTGGGGAGAGAGATGTGTCTCTAAAGAAAACATGAAATGAGGTCACTTAGCTGCATTCTAAAAAAATTGCTAAATGATTTTCAAAAAGGATGGGGATTCCGCTGGAGACCTGGGAAGCGGCACAAATATTTATGGCTAGGACATGATTTTCTTTACAACGCTGTGTTGATTTGTGACATACTAATGGCAAGCTGCAGTACTAAATTAATTTGAACAAAGACCAGTGGGAAAGGCATTCTTGAATTGTAGGAAAGGGTGTGTTATCAGAGCAGATAATTCACAAATTAAAGCCTATTTTTCTTGCCAAGATCTCCATCAGTAGTTTTGAGCAGTTTTATGTCAAGTTTCACATGTCATTCCCCATTCATTATTTACCCTGTTTCTGAGCCAGGAGTCGGGCCAGCTTCACTAAAGGGACTGATCTGTGGTTAATACCAAATCCTGAGAGAGCATTCTGGAATTGAGGAACTTGGTGGTAAAACTCTGCTATGTCAGAGCTTTCATTCTCCAAGAACCACTGGAAAAAACCAACCTCAAACCACACTCATTGATTACATCATACCTAGTGGATCTCAATGGACTTTGCGAGGGTCAGTGGTGTTATCCTTATTTTAATTACAGAAAAGTAGAAGCACAGAGAAACTCAGTGGGAGTCAGGATGCCATAAAACAAGCTGGTGACACATCTGCAGACAGGACATTTATCTTGCCACAGACATGGCACTGTCACCTTTGTGCTGAAACGTGTGGATACACCAGTGCAGTGGGAAGTGTCTCTGCTCTACAACCCCTCTCTGTGACCATTCTCGAAGGATGGAGGAATCTTTGTTTCAGTCAGAAATAAAGAAGGCGTTTGTCCATGGCAGATTAACCGCAATGATTTTTGTATTTGGCAAATTATATGGGAGTCAATTTAAGAAAAATAGTTTCTGTAGCTTTGTCATATAACTGTGTTAATATCGATGCTGTTCACCCTGGAGAAGCCTTTGGATGCTCACTGCAGTTTAGTTTTGCAAATTAAAGCAGCCTCACTTTGCTTGTTTCTCTCCAAACCTGACATTTTAAGGAAAGAAAATTCACATGCTTAACAACGCAATGAACTGGAAACAAAAAACTATCATTATAAGATATCCTAAGGGACAGTTTTGTTGCACCTTATGTCGTCCTTGTCCTCTTCGCAGTGCTGTCCACAAAAATCTTCTTCACTTGCAGCCAGTCCTCTGTCATCTCTTCTAAGTTTGGTCCCTTTTTAAAAATTCTTGGCAGGACTTATGCAAACATCTGGACTTCCTAAAAGAAACAGCAGGAGATGTTCTAGTCAGACAGTTCAGCCTTATTTTACCCGTCTCAATGTCATCCATATATTTGTTTCTCAGTTCCCTGTTTATATATTAAAGGAAACTCTTTACAGGCTTGAGGAGTTAATTGTGCTATTTGGGCTATGACATTACAGAAAATACCTGAAATTAATTGAAAAGAATAAATCATGCCATACTAGGAGTTGAACAGAACAAACAGAAATCCTTGCAAGTATTGATAAAAAAATTATAACTTTTACATTGCTCCTGCAGTGAGGGTGAATTCCTGTAGCTTCATGGTTTTGTTTGGTCTAGAAGTGGAGGGAGATTGAATCCAGTACACAATACTGTCTCTCTAATTCAGATATATCAGTTAATACAGGAAGCTAAGAGAGGACATTTACCCACCATTGCACGATTATGGTGGCAGAGGCTTGGTTGTCAATGGCTGTAGCTCTGACATTGAAATAAATTCTGATGCCTACGTCTGAGGTAGCTGGTTTAGTAGAGCACAAGGACCCAAGGATAGGTTCCCCTCTTTGAGATGAATCCCATCTGGAGTCCAGCTTTGCCTTCCCATTTAATGGAAAATGAGAGACACCAGATGCTTTGTTGGGGGGAGTGGTGGTGTCTGTCTTACCAGGCAGAGCTATAAATACTTGGTGAAGCCCAGAGCCACTCTCTCTCAACAGGGATCCTGGACCAACATATAATATTCCAGACCAAGCACTGAAATACGTTGATGATACCAACTGAAATTCAGATCACCTGCAACATCTGCTGCACTGAAAATGGCTCACATTTACAATCAGAGCACTGTAGGAGTAAGGTGTATCGCTTACCCTGAGTGCAGTGCAGGTACCAGAGCCTGGAACATCCAAAAGTGAGGCTGAGCCGTGGGGTTGTAAAACATCAGAACCATCTTTGTGTCGGCTGGTGACAGTCAATAAACAGCCAGCTACGGCCAGCTACTGTGGGTATTTGTAGTGTGTCAGGGCTACTCATTCAGCCCTGGACTTGCTGCTGGTGACCCTCCTTCCAGAATGCAGTGGGGAGCAGATTTAGGACCAGATTGGTTCTTCCAGCGGTTTCGTGCCATCCCAGTCTTCTTCTCTCTTGACAGGCACCCCTGTGTCCAGTAAAGCCTGCTCTGCACAGAATATGCTTTTTTTGCTGGGTTATGAGATACATTGGGGAAAACGAGTGAGCAGGAGAGGCTGAAGCAATCGCACTAGCAGCACCGTACTCCTACCTGTTAATTTTCTGGGATGTTCCTTTGGCCCAGATAAAGGATTGCTGCAAATGGAGCTGGGATGGGACACCTTAAGTATGCCCTATGAATCCATCAGATTTTATAGTCCAATCGCTTTATAATGTTAAGAATTAGTTTTAAGGGAACACCCTTTTCCATCTGTTGCCAATAATGAAAATCAAAGGGAGCAGGTGCAGTTTGAGAGCTCTGGTTTTAGTGGCTAGATCAAGGTAGACCCATGGGTCTGTGGGGTGTCTGTGCGGATCATCTGCCCCACATCTAGCCAGGAGGGGAAGGAACACACTGCAAAGTCCTCTCCTGTGATGGGAAGAAATTCAGGGATATGGTCCTGTATGTGAGTCATATCCCATTTTCTTGGTTTGGGGAAAAACCTTCTGCTGCCAATCCCCAGGTCTGGGTCCATTCAATGTATTGTCTGAATCCCTCGGACTTCTGAGAAATCCTGTAGTGTTGCTGGTTTTACTGAGGTCAGACATTCCATGAGGTTGGGAGGGAAGCATTAGAGGAAGAAGCCACTGACAGAAATAAGTGAGATGTGCAGGCAAGGAGAATGTGTTTTATTTTTCTCCATACTGTCAGAAATGATTGCTTTTACTTGGATCAATCCAAGCATACTTCATAACCTGTGCAGAGGAGTTGGTTAGATTTATTTTCTTAGCTTGCTTGTTCAAGCCTGTTATTAATCCCCTCGTCAGTTCAACTCACTGGAAGAAAACATACCTTCTTAAAGAGTTTTTAGGCTGAAAATAAATGCCTCATTAAGTTAAACATATTAACCTGAAAACGGTATTTATGTCAAATAGACTAATGAATGCCATTATGGGAAATACACAGTGGGACCTGCAGGAGCTCAAGTGGTGGTTTGGTATCCTTCCTACCACCCCTGCACCCCCTGGGAGAGGTGAGGAAGGGGAGGGCAAGGCTGGGAGCGATGCCTTCTTCACATACAGTTATTTCGTGTGGCGTGTTAGAAGCTCAGCAGCGCTTTGCCAAAGGAGTATTTAAGTGGCACCGGGGACTTTGCATGCTAGGACAGCTTCCTCCAGACACTGGTAGCTACACTGGTTTGCCCGGTCTCTTTTGGGTGGTACGGGAAAGTCACTTTGTCATTTGTAAAAGGCGTTTTGCTTGTTTTGCCCTTCCTGAAGCATGTGAGCAGTCATTGGAAAGGGTGTTTCTCCCTAGCACATATCCTTGCGTGATGCTTCCAAGCCCACCACCTCTTCCCAGACCTGCATTCCAACATCCAAGTCCAAATGCTATTACCACCAGTAGAAGTGTGGTCCTCTGATACTTGTAGTCACGCAGAGAATGCATGGGCTACATTTAAACTGCCTTTATGAGGGAAATCACAGAATCGCATGGGGTTGGAAGGGACCTCTGGAGACCATCCAGTCCAACCCCCTGCCAGAGCAGGTCCACCCAGAGCAGGTTGCACAGGAATGTGTCCAGACGGGGTTTGAATGTCTCCAGAGATAGAGACTCCACCACCTCCCTGGGCAGCCGCTGCCAGGGCTCTGCCACCCTCAACGTAAAGAAGTTCCTCCCCATGTTTAGGTGGAACTTCTTATCAAGGAGAGAAATCCAGGAGAGAAATCCCAAGGTCAGGCAGAGCAGTTCTGCGGTGCCCGTACGATGGGATGGGGAGTCCCGTCCTCGGGCTGTGGCAGCACAGCGCAGGAGAGCACAGCACGGTTCCTGCCTGATACACTGGCTTTTGAAAGAATTTGCCCGTCCCTCAGTTTCCCGCACTGGTTAAGGTGCTCAGGATGGGACTAAATCTGTAAACCAGCCAGTAGAGGGACTGGGATCTCACTGAGAATGTCTCAGATTTACCAGATTATAAGGTTTACTGGTGACGGGTTGTTTCCCTGCGTCTGTAGAGCTGGGGCAATCTCTCTTGAGATGGATTTGCTCCTGCCTGTGGGACTAGGCACCTCACAGGCAGAGCTAGTCATGTTTTTTGAGTTTGAGGAGGGAAGACAAATTCACTCGTGTTTTCCAGAGGTCAGGGACACAGCATATATCCTTGGCTGCAGTCCCGGACGACGGGCTGGCTGATGTTAGGAGCCAGTTTCGGAGCAGGGAAAAGAGCCAGAATCCGAGCTCTGGGGTAGTCGGTGCAGACGCAATTAGCCTTACCTTCTCTGAGCTGATGTAACATATTAATATTCCCAACCACAGCTCCTCCGGCCCGTTTCCCTCCCTAACACTGAGTGCTTTCCTTAACCCGAGATCTGATTTGAATGCAGCTTAGAGAAGTCTCGTGTAATTCACCCAAATCAAGATAGAAGTAGCCAGGAGGGGATGAAGAGGCTGACAGCAACAATCTCATACTAATGAGCTATTGTCCTTAGAGGTATTTAATTGAAGGTTTTTACAAAATACGCTTGAAACTTAATGCATTAACAAGCTTCATATAGGAAAAATGCAAAGCTGTGAGTTGGTAAAAGGATATGTAACATTTTAATAGAGGGACAGACTGGCCATGATCCTTCCCCTGAAAGGTATGAACGACAGTCTTCACTTTCCCTTCATGTCAGAGGGTACGACCCTTTAAATTAACAGCGATGTGGGTTCTGACATGTTGTTATCAGGGTCCAAAAATACGCAAGTAGCCACAAGGCACTTTGTGCTCCCTCCGAGTGGTTCAGCCTCTGATCATTCCTCTGCCACAGCAGAGCTCGTGTAAAGGGAAGGAGTCATTAATATGCTTTGCTCTTCCAAGTCCCTACAGAAGCAAATCGACAGAGCCACTTGTCTGAACAAGCTTTGAACGTCTGGCTTGTGTTTCATGAAAATCTGGGTAATTGGACGGTGGCGGTGCCATACATGCACAGCTCAGCCCCCTCCGCGCTGCCGCCTCTCCTGCCCCCCTCGGCAGGTTCCCTCTCTCTGCTTCGGTGCCATCCAGGCAGCAGGAGCCATGAGCAGCCACGGAGCTGTGAAAACCTGGCCTGAAGTCAAGGACAAATTGCTGTTGATTTTATTAGATGAATCTCAGATCGGTGTGCCAGAACCCAGGCCTGCCCTCCTCCGTAGCGGCTTTCCCTCTGGACCGTACATGGAGTGGGATGACGACAAGGGCTGGGAGGGTTTGGAGCAGATGGTGGAGCTCAGACTGACCCATCTCTAGGGACAGTGACAATGGAACTGGCTTATGCCAACCAGCATGCCAGATTTGAGTGCTGTCTCCTAGCTCAGAGCAGATATCACACATATAGATGTCATTGCCTATGCTTATTGCCCAGAAAGGGCCAGGGGCCATTCTCTGGCCTTGACCCCAACTGAAATGTCCATGAGGTTAAGCTGTCTTAGTCTCCAGACTGGTGACTGTGTCTAAACTGCTGTCAGGGAAAGGCTGAGAGAGCTGGGGCTCTTTAGCCTGGAGAAGAGAAGGCTGAGGGGAGTCCTTATTAACGCTTCCAAGGATCTAAAGGGTGGGTTGAAGGAGGATGGAGCTGGACTCTTTTCAGTGGCTCCCAGTGACAGGACGAGGGGCAACGGGCACAAGCTGGAACAGGGGAAGTTCCACTCCAATCTGAGGAAGAACTTCTTTGGGGTGAGGGTGGCAGAGCCCTGGAAGAGGCTGCCCAGGGAGGGTGTGGAGTCCCCTTCTCTGGAGATCTTCAAGACTCACCTGGATGCTCCTAAGTGATGTGCTCTGGGCAACCCTGCTTTGGCAGGGGAGTTGGACTGGATGGTCTCTAGAAGGTCCCTTCCAATTCTGTGATTCCATGATTAGGTAGTCTTCAGCTGTGCTGGGTTGCAGGAGAGCGAAACTGCACTGGGGTGGTAGGACTGAACCACACAGTGCAGTTTCAGTGGTCCAGACCCACACCCTGATGCTCTTCAACTGGTCTTGAGCTGCCCCCTGACGCCAGCATTTCATTCCACCTTTCTAGGGAGCTAAACCAAGAGAACCGAGCCTTCATGCTCCAGCTCCTTTTGCAGCTGTCCATGGGATATCCACACGGGTTCTGGGAGCCCTGTTGGCTCCAGTCTCTGGCTCACCATAGACATGTTCCTCCCACTGGAGGCATCTCCTGTTGCCAGAGGGCCGAGAGCAGCCAGTGCAGCAGCCAGCCATGCTGGCAGAAGGGCAGAGCGGGAGGTTTTTTGCTGCTCTCTCCTGCCACTTTGCTGCAGTGTTTCCTTAGGCTGCAAAAAGGCATTCACCTGAGCTGCTGAGCTGATGGAGGGACCCAGGGGAGCTGCCTGAAGTGGCAGAACGTGACTTTATTACACATTGAGTTACACAACTCTTCTTAGTTAGGCAAAGTATTGCTTTCATCCCACCATGGTTTAATTTACCCCTCGCTCTCTATGTGATTAGCCATTTAGTACTTGCTAATATATCTAATTTCCACAGGCTCTAGGTGATGTTTTTTAAAAAGAAAAAAAAAATAAATTGATCCTTCCATGCAAAATATCCTTTTGAGAAATGAAATAACTATCTCCAAGGCCTAACTGAATTACACTCTTATCAACTGAAGGGAAATAATCCACTTGAAACATGAAATACAAGCGGAATGAAAAGCCTTTGCAAGTTGCACTGGAAGAAGAACACAGTATGAGTCTCAAATAGCTCTGCTTTATCCATATGGAAAAAATACATTTTTCTTGGAATCGTTCCGTTTTTCAGTATATAATGAAGTTTTTCAATTGCTCACCCTTCCACCCACCTTTTAGTATAATGAAAGGGAAATAATCCCTCTATTTGCAAAAGTCCCAAGAAGAGGGTTCAGATTGCTTGGAGCTCAGCAGGGCCACCTATAGATGTTGATGACATTTCTTCTTTGTTTTGTGGGAGAACGTTTGTATTTGCTGAATTGTGCTTGGGGTTTAAACTAATTCTCATTATTTGGACTTTCCAGCACAGCTATATAGATACCCTCAGCCAAGATATTCTCAAAATACTGCCTTTCTCCAAGCTTTTGCTTCTCCTTGTAAATAAAGAGAGCCTGAAGGAAGAAATAGGTTTATAAATAAAAGCTACAGTCCACATGGATTCCCTTCGGGGAAGGTTAATTCAGGTTTCTGATTAAAGACTCTAGTTTCTGTCTCTTCCTCTCTCTTTCCTGCTAAAGACAATCTCTTATCCTCTGTAATGGAACTATTGAGTACCGTCGGGTTGAATCAGTAGAACAACTGTCCTTAGAGCAAATCGAGAGTGAAAGTTAGTCCAGCTAATGACTCAAGGCTGGCCAAAGATCTGCCTTCCCTGGCCAGCCGGGGCAGAGGTGGCAAAGCCCTTCTCCAGAAACGGGGGCTGATACCCACCCCTGAGCCCAGCGTCCTTCTGCTGCCAGAGGGAACTCACCCACTGTCACCTGCATGGTACCCCGCAGGTACCATGGAAAATGGACACCCAGCAAATATCTGACACCCAGCAGGTGTGTAGCACCCAGCAGGTATGGGGCACCCTGCAGGTACATGGAACCCAGCAGGTATGTGGCACCCAGCACGTACAAGGCACCCTGTAGGTACATAGCACCCGGCAGGTACGTGGCACCCTGCAGGTGTGTGGCACCCTGCAGGTAGGTGACACCCTGCAGCTGGGGATCCATTCACACCCTGCCCGGTCCCAGTTCAGCCCATAAAACCCCAGCCTGGCTGCCTTCTCCCCATAGTCCCTGCACAGGCTGCTTTTGTTGCCGCTTGTGACCCTTTTATAAATGTATCTTTTAAAAAAATTATTACTCCTTACTATTCTGTGAAGGTCTTTGTGACCCAGAGTGGAAGGTATAAACCATCTCCTCGCTGAGTTTTCAGGCTGCCAGAATCGCAGCAGGAATGAGACAGGTTTTGCTGCAGAGGCAGAAGACAGGAGGGCTCGACGGCCGTAAGCCCATCCAAGCATCATTGTGAACAGGCGGTAGATCTTGAATTAACAATAACTTGCAGTGTTTATTATGCCTAGAACAAGCAAACTAAATTCACAGATAAATGAGACTAATTAAACATGCTGCTATAAAAATTGAAGCTTCCCTTGTTTGTTTAGGGTGTTGTTTTTTTTTTTTTTCTGGTGAGCTTTCTTTTATTTTTCAGCTTTGTTTTTGGTTTGAGTGTTTGTTTTGTTCTTTTCCAGTACTGCAGCAAAGCTGCAAACACATTTACAAACTGCTGCTGTGTTTAAAAACAACGCTGCAAACCGCAGCCTTGGCCTGGCTTTTAGCCCCGTGTGTGACAAACGTTATCACTGGATTTTTAAAAAGGCTGCATGTGCCAAACCTGCACACTCCAGCCACGCTCATGGCCACCTCTCTTGTATCAGCAAGTCACGATAGGTGTGAACCCTCTGGGACTCACAAGTCTGCAGCCCGGAGAAGACCGCAGGACTGGCAGCCTGTGAGACCTTTCATAGAATCGTAGAATCACAGAATGGTTTGGGTTGGAAGGGACTTCATAGCTCATCTCA
>VXAK01013179.1:3718-20161 GCA_013399435.1 Arenaria interpres | reverse complement strand
CTGGAAGGGGCTCTAAGGTCCCCCCAGAGCCTTCTCTTCTCCAGGCTGAACCCCCTCAACTCTCTCAGCCTGTTCTCACAGCAGTGGGGCTCCAGCCCTTGGAGCACTTTTGTGGCCTCCTCTGGCCCTGTTCCAAGAGGTCCATGTCCTTTCTGTGCTGAGGACTCCAGAGCTGGACACAGAACTCCAGGTGGCGTTCCCCAGAGCAGAGCAGAGGGGCAAAATTACCTTCTTGGACCTGCTGGCCACACTGCTTTTGATGCAGCCCAGGATGCAGTTGGCTTTCCAGGCTGCCCGCTGAAGGAGAATAACCCCATTCAGATGTGCAGGGAACCCCTCTCTAGGGCACACACACATTGTCTGGTGATGGCAGTTGGTCACATGAAGATTTTAAAGCAACCAGTTAAGAGAGCTAAGGTCCTGCTGGACCTGATGGCAGCACCCCATGTAGAGCCAAGATCACTCTTCGATGTCTGAGGTGTGTGGAGGGGAAAAATCATTGGGTTTACACTTGTCTCCTCCTGAAGTCAACCACTTCAATGGCCCCGACAGTCCCATCAGGGAACAAAAACCATTACCCTTACTAAGGTGGAGTCGATGCAGAACATCATATATTGATGCTGCCCAGTTGGGTCTAAATGCTATTTAACACTTGGAGTCTTGGGGTTTTTCTCCCCCCATAAACTCATACACACTCTTTGGGGGTTTGGTAAAGAGCTGCCTTATTCTGTGTGAATGTGTGGCACAGAACTAAGGAGAAGCAAGGAGATCACTCAGAGCCGAGCCTTCTCTGAGGTAGCTCTAAGGAACTGAAGAGCTCCAGTGCTCTCAAATGGCAACCACTGGTGCTCCACACAACATCCACGAAGGAATTGTAACGGCTGTAACTGGAATCTAAATGACAGATCCCAGGATGCACCAAATGGAACGTGAATGCATCGCGTGCTCGGGATGCAGCGGTCAGCTGTAATTCCTGAGAGCTTTACTGCTGTAATAAAAAAGCGGTGTTTGAAGGCACCTGGGATTAGTAATGACACCTCTCCACGCCAGACCCGTTAGACTCCCTTCCAGGGAAGTGGAGGAGCTTGCAAACCAGCCTGGCAGATTATCGCAGCCGTGGAGGTGCGTGCACACACAGGTTCTGCCTCCGATGGCGATGCAAATCCAGCCAATAGCTCTGCTCCGAGGAACAGCCACGGGATATGGGGACACCGCAGGGACCGCTGGGCAGAGCCATTGATGTCAGGGAAAGAGAACAGATCTCCCAGAAAGGAGGAATGGCTGCCTCCTCGTTACTCACGTCCACGATAAACAAACGGAGGGCACAGGGGGAGATTTTAAAAAGCTGTGAGCCCATTATCTGCTAATGTTATTAATAGCATTCCTGACAGATGCCTTTAGGCAGCAAGGAAACATTGCTAAGGGCGTTCAGTACTTCAGGAGTTGGACATATTTAGGCCATTTAAAACAATCTATTTTGGCACATCTGCTGCAGATGGTCCAGTGGAGAAGGCATTAGTCTCGCAGACTTGAGGAGCGGTTTTTGTTTGTTCCCTCTTAATTTTGTGATCCATGACCTTGGGTTAGTCCTCAGGGTGGTACCTCCCTCAGCACTAAACTGGGGAGAAGGATGTTTGCCAGAATTTATTAACTCTTCTAAGTGTCATCAAGATATTGTTAATGAATGTCACTGTGAAATTCAACCTACTGTCTAGGTCTGGTTTTGCAGTTCTGCCTTTAACGGCTGGAGCTGACACGGAATTAGACACTGAAGATGTTAAGGTTGACTCCGGGCTCTGTTCTGTAATCTGGATCATGCCTGAAGCCATGAATACAATTCCAAAACACTAACAAGCTAATCCAGCCATGCTGAGAGCAGGGGCCACTTTCAGACAGCTGATGGGCTTCCAACAGCCAGTCGTGTGTGGTTCTGCTTTAGGACACTGGTGCACACCTTGCAGCATTGGGAAAGGTTAATCATAGAATCATTGAATAGTTTGGGTTCAAGGGACCTTGAAGACCACCCAGTGCCACCCCCTGCCCTGGGCAGGGACACCTCCCACCACACCAGGTTGCTCCAAGCCCCCTCCAACCTGCCCTTGAACCCCTCCAGGGATGGGGCAGCCACAGCTTCTCTGGGCAACCTGGGCCAGGCTCTCACCACCCTCACACCAAACAAGTTCTTCCCCACATCTCATCTCCATCTCCCCTCTTTCAGTGTCAAACCCTTCCCCCTCCTCCTGTGCCTCCCCTCCCTGATCCAGAGTCCCTCCCCAGCTTTTCTGGAGCCCCTTGAGGGACTGGAAGGGGCTCCAAGGTCTCCCTGGAGCCTTCTCTTCTCCAGGCTGAACCCCCCAACTCTCTCAGCCTCACACCAGAGGGGCTCCAGCCCTCCCAGCATCTCTGTGGCCCTCAGCTGCTGTCTTCACAGCTGCTTGGTACTTCTCAGCTCGTCAGTAGATTCCAGTTCCCATCTCTCTCCTTAAGGTGATGGAAAGGAGTGTGTTCAGGTACCTCCTGTGCACCTTGTCCCAGTTGCAGTGAGAGGTGGGACCCAAACACTGACTGAGCCTGGGTCTTCACAAGCCTTTAATCGCAGTGACTGTGGTGAGAAAGGAACAGGGTTGTAGACACGTCCGAACCTGATAGTGCATCCATCAACACCCTTTGGTGCTTCTGAAAGTAATAGACTTGCCCTTTTCAAAGTGTGTAATGAGAACTTACCAGAATGCGTATGGTAGTCCTCAGGTTTGGACTGGAGTTCATATTTTAATTAACAGCAGAGGAAACTGAACGTGCTGGGATTTAATGCTCATCTCCAGAGAGACATATGTGATTCACTTTCCTATTTCATTTCTGTTTGTATTTCATGTAACCAACATGAAGCAGTTCTATCTTATTTTCAGTTTTCAGTCCAAAGATCTGGAAAAACTGAGAATGACATCACTTCTGCAAATAGAAAGTGTAATTCTGTAGCAAAAGGTGGTCAGAATATTTCCTGGAGATGGTGTCAGATGTAGCCGTTAGAGTTTAAGCTGGAATTGATTGCTGAGCCATTATAGATATGAAGTGTCCCATAGGTCTTTGTAGGTAATTGTGCTTAGATATATCCTACACTGCAAACAGCCCGTGCGCTTCCCAGTAACCAGTATTTTCTGTCTCAGAGGGTTCCAAAGGTTGAGACAGGAACAGATCATAGAATCATAGAATTCTCCAGGTTGGAAGGGACCTTTAAGATCATCTAGTCCAACCATCAACCTCACTCTGATAAAAACCATCACTAAACCATGTCTCTAAGCGCTATGTCAATCCATCTTTTGAATGCCCCCAGGGATGGTGCCTCAACCACTGCCCTGGGCAGCCCTTTCCAAGGTTTAAGAACCCTTTCTGTGTCAAAATTGTTCCCAATCTCCAACCTGAACCTCCCCTGGCACAACTTGAGGCCGATTCCTCTTGTCCCATCGCCTGTTCCTTGGGAGAAGAGGCCGACCCCCCCTGGCTACCCCCTCCTTTCAGGGAGTTGGAGAGAGCCAGAAGGTCTCCCCTCAGCCTCCAGGCTGATGTTGCAGATTGCATTTGTAGGGAGTAATGATGTACGACCCCAGAAAAGGACACCAGGAAATGCCCAAATCAGTGGAGGCTTCAGAGGGAGACTGGGAAAAAGCAAGACTGGAAGAGCTGGAGCGAGGAAGGGTGCCGGTGGGAGGGCTGCGTGCTGGGGTACCGTCCCTGCTCCCCCGAGGAGGAGGGAAAACCCTCATCTCCCAACGCAGCCTCATGGCAGTGACAGTGTCGGAGTCCCCACGCAGGTCTGTGCAGGGGGGGGTCACGCCAGGGTGGTGCTGCCCCAGGAAATCACCTGCACCTACTGGTGGCAACTGGCAGATAAACTGGAGTGTCCCTTCTCCATTTGTATTCTGCAGGCGGTAAATTCTACCCAGCTGCTCGACATCATAACCGTTGCCTTTCTGCTCTGCCGCGTGTCACTTATTGCTTTGCATAATGTATTTCTCGCTCATTTCCATATTCCTCTCCATTGTAGTGATAAACTAATAAATCTGGGAAATCCGGAAGATGTTTTTTAAAACCTGTTTGCTGACTCCAGCATTATTCAGAAGTTGGGGTTTTGTTTTTTTTTTTTTTTTCTTCTGAGAGAGACAGCAAATAATTGAACAAATAGTTTTCAAGTTCTTTCTATTTGGCATCTTTTGAAGTGGGAGCATGTTTTCACTTCTTTCAAAATGTTTGTGAACATTTTCATTGACAATTGTATGAAGACACCAAAATAATCACTGAAATTTTTACGTTTAATGAAATCTTAGGAGTAAAGGAAAAATGTCAATAGGATTCTAAGTAACAACTCAAAGGAAAAAAAAGTACAAAAAATTTAACAGCCATAAAAAAAAAAAAATCAATATTTTTCCCATATTTTTGGAAACAGAGGCACTACTTGTTAAAAAAAATCAATAAGCACAACTAGTATTTCAGCTTCTGATTATCTCATTATGTAGCCATTTTTGCAAGTGCAGAGCTGCAAAGTGCCTTCAGTTAATCATGAAAAAATCCAAAAGACTTTTTAAAAGCTTCAGGGCTAAATGAAGCCATTATAATTGCAGACAGACCTAATCACTCCCTCCGTTGCTTAGCTGTGGCCACGTGCGGCGTTTGCGAGCCCGTGTGCCCGTCCCTGTGCTCCCTGAGCTCTCCACCCGGCTCTCGGGGACATTCTGGTGGCTGGTGTGACCGGCCCATGCACCCCCAGAGCTGTGAGCACCAGGGACTGAAGCTTCAGCAAAGGTTCCATCCTCACCGTGCTCCTGTTTACAGATCACCAATGGACAAAGAAAGGCTTAATTTTAGTCCCGCAGCACTGATTTCTCAGTACCCATTCTGTCTTTTTAGACCCCTTTCCTACAAATTCTTTTCATTTTCCAGCAGTATCTCTAAGGATGGCCATCCCCTGCTCTGTGTCTAGCATTCTTGTCTTCCCTTCTGCTGCTCCTTCAGCAGCTGTCTAGAAGGAATTAGCTCTGGTTTATGTTGTTTCTGTAGTCTTAATTCAGCAGTGTCTAAACAAAAATCCCACTGGCCTCAAGCTGTGGGTCCCAGTGGTCTGGGGTCTCCTGTGGACTCTGCTGTAGGATCTGCCAGATCCTTGCAGACTTCAGGGCAGCCAAAGGCATCTCAACCAGAACTGGACGCCTACATTTAGGGAAATGAATCAAGCCCCAGTTTTCTCCATTCCCTGTTGCTTCTTGAAGTAGGAATGATCTGGGAACTGAACACGTGTTCATCCTTCAGGCAGCCTCTCTCACTCATCTTCTAGAGCCCAGACTCAAAATAACCATTTTGAAGGCCCATCTGAGCGCTTTGCTCTCGAATGACAATTCCGTGATTCCATGATTTCCGTGAATGGATTCGGAGCATTTCCTCTAAAGGAATTTCAGAGAGAACCGAAAGGGATGCAGAGATTCTCAGGAACCCACTGGAAATATGGCCCGTGTTCTCACAGGATGGGAGGTGCCAGACAGGATGAATTACTGCTCCAAATGCATTAAGGCTTTTACGTTCCAAGCGCTTGTACGGTGGGAGCCACCGGTGGTGCTGATTGAAATTCCTGTAACCATATTAGGGGAGGAAACGGGTGCCAGACACATGATCATCCATATGCCCAGCTAAATCTACTCAGAATTGATTAAGTTACGCTGAAGGAGACCTAGAAATCAATCTGTTCAGGCTTGCTTTTGGAAGAACGACACACTGGAGGTGACACAACTTAATTCTATTTTCATCACTCTCTCTCATGCGAGCGAGATGGGCATATTGCATCTCACATTTCTTCTCCCCAGGTAATTATATTTGCAAAGATAATAAGCTGTCATAGTAATAATAGGAAAATACTCTTCACCAATCACATGCCTTTCTGGGGCATTTCAAGCAATGTAGACATTTCACCCAAATATGAGCAAAACCAAACCAGAGAACAGTTTGTGTTAGGAGAGGAATGCACATCCCATCGTATAGACGGTTCACTCCCATTAGCAGTTTGTCCATAGCAGGGTTTAAAAGTGGTCTGATAATTGATATTTTCTGTGATTTTTACAGTTCTGAGCATGAAAGGATCTTGACTGAGGGCTGTATTTCTGGGATATGCTGAAATAGAATGTAATTATGTGATGTAACACTTTTGAGATAAACTGCATTATCCAGCATCATGACTTAAACTGGTCACACTGAAGCCTAAATTTTATTCTGTTTTAGCTCAAACGTGCTGGAAAATATGTTAGTCACAATAAGGTGGCAGTTCCAAAACCAGTACTTTACGTCCTATTCCAGGTGAAACCTGTGTAGATAAGAAGCTGATTCTTGATAAAAGAGCTCTACTTTAAGTGACCTAATTAATTTTGCAAGAGGTTTTGTCTGTTGTGGAAGAAAAAGGAGACTCAATCCTTTACAGACTGGGTCCGAGGAAATCCGGGACGGTTCATCTGGATGTAGGAACTCAAAGACAGATCTTCAGCAGGACCAGACCACCTCTCTGGGGTAGGTCTGCTTGCTCCAGCTCAGGACCTGGTGGTATCAAATCTGATCAGTGCCCTGCTTGTCTTCTGCCTTGTTCTCACAACATCTGTTTCAGGAGAGCAGCTCTGTAAAGAATTGATCTTTTGGCTCTACAGCAGGAAAAACCATGAGAGAAACACTAGAAACTCAACTTTCTGTTTTGCCCCTTCCTTTGTCTCTAAGTGCGTGGCTTTCCCTTCCAGGCAATAACTGAGATAAACGCTCTGCAGTGTTTTCTTTCTAATCTAACTCTCAGTACAAAGTTTTCTGCATCTGGATTTGAATTAATTAAATTGTGTTGTCATTTCAATCATGAAATCTCTAAATTTGCAGTCTGTGAAGATCTCCTTTATCTTTGCCTCCTCTTCCCCATTTCCATTCCATTTTCCGTCCGTTAAAACAAATGAACAAATCAGTTGACATCTTTTTTTCCACGTCTATGGGGTTTTTTTTTTAAATAAATTCTGTAAAGATTGTGGTTTAAGGTTGAATGTAGCATCCTACTGGGAGTCATCCCGTTCAGTCCAAGTGCCGTGGCAACACCCTACACCCGGTGTTTGCTGCTGGTGACACAGGCTTGGGAGGTGGTAGGGAGTTGTCGCCCTCTGTGTGTTTTCTGGCTGTTCTGACTTCATTTGTTGAATTATCCAATAATTCATTATAAATAAATTTCATTGGGTTTTTTTGCCAATATTTTTCATCAAAAGTGACATGAAGACAAATACTGTCATTATTTGTCCAGCTGTGCAGCTACATTTATATTCTCCGCAGGACTGAACCCATTATCGGAGCTAAATAACACTGATAATAAAAGGGGTATCTCTCCGCCACAGTGCATCCAGTGTCAACACATGCACCTAAGCAATATCAAAACCCTTCTGTGTTGATTTAATAACCCTCCACACCCACTTTGTTCAGACGTAGACCTGCTCTATAATCTTCCAATTGAACTTTTTTCCAGCAAAAACCAGCAGGTTTTTTAAAAGCAAAATGTTTCACAGCAGCATGTGAATTCATATTTCAGGAGGGGAAAAGGAACTCTCAGGCTGTTTCAATAATACATCAATATCCTGTTCCCAGATTGTCAAAACAAAACATTTTTATTTGTATTTCAAGTGACGTTTTGTTTAGAAGTATCTTTGTTTTACAATATAAATATTCCTTTAAAAATATGTAACCAGCTTGGAACATTTCTCTTGCATAAACCAAAATATATTCATTATCCCCAAACGTCTGTTTTTTAGCACTCGCAGGAACTGGCATTTACATTTTTACTTTTCCACTGTTGAGTAGCAGAAAACAAACTTGCCAGGGAGTGGAATACGTGATTCCTGCCTGTTTCTGGCCACGCTGGGGAAATGCCTGCAGGAGAAGCTGTAGCAAACACAGAGTGTTGTCACAGCCGCTTGCCAGGGCTTCTCCTCCCTGGACCAAGAGCAGTAACAGGTTCCAGTTGTTGCCTTGCATCAGGCTGGTGCTCCAGGAGGAGAGGGGCTGACCACCAGGTTGTCCGGTACAGTGCCGAAACCACTGCACTGGTCTGCACTGGGACAGAGAAGGGCACAAGACACTGCAGCATCCTTTGTGGTTCCCTGTGCCATGAGACTATGCAAGAACCTCGCTGGCTTCTACTGTAATTTACCCCTCCAATTTACAGCTCTGCTTCCCGGGCTCCTTCTCAGCACCGAAAAGCTGTAAATCAGCTACGGCCAAGGGTGCTGCTCTCCCAGCCCTAGATGGGGACCACTGCTGCGCCCCTACGCCCCCGTTCCCTGGGGACGTGTCTTCAGGTAGGGAATTTTGTAAGGTATGTGAGATAATGGGGGATTTATAATATACATAATCCTCAAAAAATAATCACCTTCGTTCCAAACATTAACAGATCTCCTCCCCTGCCTCCCCACACGCACACCTCCCTACATTTGTGTGACTCCAAGGATAAGATGTTCCAGCTCCTGCCTGTTTACGTGTGACCAAAGCTGCCTTCTTTGGCTCTGATTCAGTCAGCCTCTGAGATTAGACTGAGATTAAATATTTTGTGTGTGTTTTAAGGGGAAAGATTAATTGAACTTTATTATAGGTTTAATGCTTCAGCCCCAATTTGCATTTTAAAAGGCGTGATCTCATCCACTTTCAGAATACTGCTTTTCGTGTTTACCGCTTAGAATTGATTCCGTGTTTGATAGGTTATAATTAAAGTAGGCACGTTAAGGATTTAATAGTGCTTCTTATTGTTAAGAAGGATTAGAGGGGTGTTAGAATTCATACTTGAAATTAATGACTTTGATTAAACGAGGGCACAAGGGGATCCTCCGATACTGACTCCTGTGCTGACCTTGGGAATGTCACCCGGGCCCAGGACAACAAGCCCAAGCTCCTCTCAAACTGAGCGAGTTTTACAGATTTGGCCTTAACTCCTCTATGTCTTGGTCAGTTCCCTTTGCAAAAGCTGGTGACTGGGAGATTCCCGGTTTGAAGAGGAGCCTTTTGCGGCCCCGTTAGATTGGTAGCTTGGCAGGATTGAGCCCAGATTCCCACGTTTTGCAAACCGAATTTTGGATTTCTTGTGTTGCTCCTGTTTCAAGGAATCTACCCCTCCTTAAAAATGCACACGTTTCCTTCTTGGTTCATATAATCCGTGATTGCAAATATGTTCCAACTGCAGAACAGGGACCTGGGGTTTAGGGTCAATGTGCTGGGGATTTCTAGTAGTTCTATTTTGTAAAGTACTCGAGCAGCAGTGATGGGAAGGGATTAATTCATGTCTCGGTGCAGGGCTGCGTCATCAACGTGCAACTGTTTCATTAAAACAGGGAAAATTTCCACTCTGCTCCTTTAAAAAATAGTTCTATTGAAAAATAGCCATGAAATATTTCCTTGTTCAGTCAGTTGTGATACATGCTATATTTTCTGCCGGATTCATCCAGAAATGGTGGCAAATCCTCAGCTGTGATGTGGCAGTACACCACAAAGGGGAAAATCCAGCCTACCACTGAGATCACTGGAAAGGAAATGTTTTGGATCAGTTCAACAAAAAGCAGCGAAATCTTTCAGCTTGAAATATGTCAACCTGTTCCTCTTCGTTTAAAAATGTCTCGTTGAAAAGCTTCTGGAGTTTAAGTTCAATAACAAACATTCGCTTTCCATCACAGTTTGGGATGAAAACAAAGTATTGAAACATGGGGATTTGTCACAGAATAGGAGGCCCATATTTCGCTGAGCTTTAACCATATGGCTTCTGCTTCGTACGCAGAGAATTTGAATTGTGAAACGAGAGAGTAATGAATTAGGAACAGCTACTCCACAGTGTGAATGGCAAATGCTCTTCTTTCCCATCTGATCCCTCTTTTCCTGTAAATCTAAAGGTGAAGAATGAACAGTCCTTCAGTAGGCTGTGGTGTGGAGCCCTGGGCTGCCTTTCTGCACATCGATTTCTATGGCAAAATGAAAATCCCGCCTGGTAGAAACATTGACTCAAACAGATTTTCAGAAGTCAGACAAACGTCTGTAGCTCTGAGTCACCTCTTGTTTAGGCTGGGGTAAATCTTCTTTTTTTCATCCATCTTGCATCATCGGTACAACTCAGAGCTGTCCCCTGGGAAGATCTCGGCTGATCCCTACCAGGGGCTGGCTCAGGCTTAGGGCTGGGACTGGGGACCCAGCTGGAGACCAAGCTGGATGCAATGGAGAGGTTTTTTTCTGTTGCTGGTCAAGCTACCCCTCTTCGTAGGCTGCCAATCACACACCTTCCAGGTAATTCCCTGAAAAAAGGAAATCTTTGCTGGTGTGGTGGCTACACCTGATCTAAGCTGTGGTTTGGGTCAAGAAAACCCATCTGCTGATCCCCAGGTAATTAGTGGTCAGATCATCTCATCTGTACAACACAAATTGCCCGTGCTCTTGCTCCTGGAGCGGTATCTCCCTTGCACATGGAGCCTCGTCTGGCAGCGACAGTAAATTGGTGCAGACACATGGGAGCTGATGGAGTGATGCTGATTTACATCGGCTGACGACTGTCATGGTCTGACATCCTTCTTTTTTTCCTTGAAGGGCGATAGGCTGCATGACCGTCTGTTACCGTCTCCCATTAAATTATTCATCTCCAATAAGGGTTGATTAAAATTTCATCAGACAGTTGTATAATACTGGAATGCAAGCTAATAGCAGGGAATGCATTTTCTGAGATTTTTAAGGGTGTAGCATGATCCTATATCTGTAGCCAGTCTTGTTAACTCTACTGATAATTAACATGATCATCTAGTTTGGGGAACTAATCGTTTGTCTCTACCTATGAAAAAACCAGCTGCTTGAGGCTCTAGGATTTGTTCATGTTTTAGTCACAACCTGAGCTATTTGTCACTCATCACAACTGTTCAAGTGGAGGAAGAGTATTAGTAAAGTTTTTTTGTAAAAAATGCACCATACCCACATTTGTATTAAAAGCAGAATGCTAGGCATGGTTATTAATTAACTTATTAAGTTATGGTACGATTACATTTTAAAATATATTTTCCCAGCTTTACCACTGCTGAATGTAAATATGTCTCTTCTGCAGAGTTGCTTAACTTTAATTTTCTACCTAATATACCTTCAGCGTTGATTCAGAATGCAGTTGTTATTAACTCTGGGATGAGGCATGCTCTTGGAATTGCAGAGACAGACATTCATCTCACCTGCCCACACCAGCCTGCCCAATGACTTCACGTAGATGCCGGGTCCACGTGTCTGGAGGAAGTTAAAAAAAGGCAATTGCCACCCGGCCAAGAGCTTAACCTTCAAATGGAGGTGCAGCGGGACTTGAAAGGAGCCGTGCTGGGGCAGGAGCTGGGCTCAGCACACGCAGCCAGGAGCCGCTGGCTGCCATGGGCCATTTCTTGCCCCCGGGGACATATGGGCTGTGTCATTCCCAGGGTTGGAGTAAAACCCAGCGCTGCAATCCGGACCTGGGAACTGCAAGGTGCCTCTTTTTACTTCTCGGAAACAGTCTCCCATCCTTTTTATGCCCTAAGCCATGCCAGGGCACCTCCACCTTTTAATGAATTGCCCCGTTTTATTTCCAGGTACTCCACCTGTTAGTTGCCAGCAAGAGAGCCCTACACCAGCATGAGCCATTTCCAGTGCCAGCTTTATAGCCTCGCAGAGAAAATTGGCAACCCAGAGCAAATCCCTGTCAGCAGCATAAAAATGCTGACTCTGCAATTCTCTTGGACTGCTGTTCGAGAACCAAGGGGAAAGAATAGCTCCGGCACTATTTCACAGCCCTGGAGATTCATGAGTTGATATGTAGGATCATGAAACGGAGTCGTAAGAGACTCCTAGGAAAGACTGTGCAAGAATGGGGGGAGCTGTAATCCTGTCTTCTGACAGAAAGATAGCACAGAAGAGGAAACTCGGCGCTAGGACCCGCACCATAAAGGTCTGCTCTCTTCCTGCATAAATCAAGATGGTTCCAATCTCCATAAAGGAGATTTAGCTCAAATTCAGCCTTTGCTGTGATTTTTTTTTGCCAACTTTTCTTTTGATCTAATAATTTTTCCCCAACCCCTCTGTTTGACCATGTCTCTCAAATCCAACCAATTCCTCTTCAGTGAGGGGACTATTTCTCCGGCACAAAGCCCAGGCTGCCTTAATCCCAGGGAAGCCGCTGATGAGATGCTGAAAGGAGCCAGCAGAGCTTTGTCAGCTCAGAGAGCAAAGAAGGGACTTAGTCAGCCTCTGGAGTCATTTCCCTGCCCCTGGCCAGCGATCATCTGCAACGGAGACTCAAGGGATGAGAGTTTCCTAATGACATTTTCATAGAATCACAGAATCATAGAATGCTTTGGGTTGGAAGGGACCTTAAAGATCATCTCATTCAACCCCCCTGCCCTGGGCAGGGACACCTCCCACCACACCAGGTTGCTCCAAGCCCCCTCCAACCTGGCCTTGAACCCCTCCAGGGATGGGGCAGCCACAGCTTCTCTGGGCAACCTGGGCCAGGCTCTCACCACCCTCACACCAAAGAAGTTCTTTCTGGTATCTAATCTAAATCTCCCCTCTTCCAGTTTAAAACCGTTCCCCCTTGTCCTGTCACTGCACTCCCTGACAGAGTCCCTCCCCAGCTCTCCTGGAGCTCACTTCAGACATTGGGAGGCTGCTCTAAGGTCTCCCCGGAGCCTTCTCTTCTCCAGGCTGAACAACCCCAGCTCCCTCAGCCTGTCTTCACAGCAGAGGTGCTCCATCCCTCTGATCATCTTCATGGCCCTCTGCTGCACCCATTCCAACAGGTCCAAGTACTTTCNACATTGCTGGCTCATGTTGAGCTTCTCATCCATGAGCACCCCCAAGTCCTTCTCCTCAGGGCTGCTCTCCAGCCATTCTCTGCCCAACCTGTGTTTGTGCCTGGGATTGCCACGTCCCAGGTTGACAAAGAGCTGGTAGCCTGATTCCAAGCTGGGCACCTGTGCGGTACTGCCAGTGGGGAGAAACAGGCACCTCCAGGGGTAACCCATCTGTCTTTGGATGAGATGAATGTCCTGCTGGGTATGTCCCTGTCCCTCACTGCCTGCGGGGGGAAGCCAGGGACACCAGCTCAGTCAGAAAAACCTTTGTTTTAGCCAGATCTGTAAGGTCAGGCTGCTTGCAGCTGGACTGTTCAGGGTGTCTGTTGGTGGAAGGGGCTGTGGGCTTTGTCCAGAATAAAACCAGTCCAGCCACAGCAACGGCAGCTTGTGTTCATGGGGAGATACCAGCCACGCTCTCCGCCTCCTGTCTCAAATGGCTTTGGAGCTTGTGCTAAGCCACTTTGTACGTACCTGTGAGTGTCTGTCAATGATGAGCAGTCTGAACTTCAGAGCAGAGCTGAACCTGAACTGGCAAGAGTGTAGACCCGCAGAGGGAACAAGGAACCTGTGGCAGGTACAGTAGCCTCCCCCTGTGCCCTGCTCTGGAGTTCAGTAGTGACAACAAGGGCACGTGAGCAAAAAAGAGCTGAGAAGTACACACAGCATCAGGTTATTTTACGGTGATATTTTTGTTCATTAACTCTCTGATCTTTCACATGCTGCCATCTGTAGAAAGCACACATTGTACATATGGGATTTTTATTCATGCTGTCAGGGGGAGCTGGAATATTTCCAGTTATATCAGCTTCTTCCCTTCGATATTCAGGGAAAAAAAATGGCTTTCTGTGGTACATTCTTGCTGGAGTTTCAAAATAATGTTCCTTTCTGTTGTTTTTTCTGCATTTCTGTTTCATAAACATTGTTTTTCATCGCCCTTATGTTCCCCGGTGCTTCTATCCTGATTCACACCACTTACATCCTTGCTGAAACCAGTGTTGTCATTCGAGCTGGTCAAATAAAGATAAGACCAATTGGGGAGTGAACTCTGCTGGTGGGAAGCAGAGCTGAGCCAGGCTGGGGGTGTGCGCCAGCCAGCTTTGTTAGACTGACGTTACCCGCTGTCCCAAGGAATTCAAGAGACCCCAGAGACTCTGTCCAGGTGTAGAAATGAGATGTCCATGTGTTTCAGAAGGAACCGTTACTTGTCCAGGAATGCGTGGATTGGGAAGTTTGGGGTTCAGTGGTGACTACACTCCAAGCTTAAAACCTTTCAGACATTTGGAACAGGCGCTGTGGAAATACCAGGCAAACCAAGAACATCTTGGAAATTAGAGCAATGGTGGGGATGGGTTCTTCAGGGCACCTTTGAGACAAGGCAAGCAGCAAGGCTCTGAAAGCCATTGTCTGCTTGGGTTTCAGCCTCTCGCAATCAGTATTCGGTTGCCCTGCTGGAGAACAGACCACGTTTCCCACCTACCAATGACACAGAGGAGCAGTAATCTTGACAAAATCTAAATAGAGGTATTTCTAGTAAACTGGTGGAGAAAACAATGACCAAGACAGCTTTTGCAGAGTCCATAAATCTGTGTGCTGATGGATTACTCAGAGAGTGCATTGCACAGACACAGAATCCTAATTCACATGGGGGAGCTGATGATAATGACTTCACAGGTTGTTGCTACCGGGGCATAGCCAGTCTATTTTTCTCTTTTATGGCTATCCCTTCTCAGGAATGCATCCATCAGGAAAAAAACCCTTTCTAAATGTTGAATTTATTTGATGGCCAGCCAAGTGCAGTGCCACATTGGCTGAAGCATGTGGCTCAGTAGTTAATATATAGATTAACTAAAGCTTCTTGCTGTGTTTCTTCCTCTTTGCTGGAGACAACTGGTTGAGCTCTGGAGAGCCTGCCATTCATTCATAACCTGCTGTTTGGCTCGCATGGTGACACATTCCTTTCTGCTGTCTTTCATCCTGGCTTGTCCAAGAATTAGTAGAGAAACTCTCTGGTGTTTGACTGAGGTCCTCTCCAAAATAGTTTTAGGTGAATAAATGGTAGATGAGCGGTTGCTTCTTATTATTCAGACGTTGTGCCACTGCTCTGGATGGTATTCCTCAATCCTTGGGGATTAGGAAGAATGTTGACATCAGTGTTGCATTTACTGCTGGTTTGCTTTATTAATAGCTTTTTGGACTGGTCTGCACAAAAAAGCCCTACAACTTGAGCAAAATGGTGTTTAAAACTCGAGATAGTTTGTTCATCAGCTGGGTGTAATCACAGAATCATAGAATGCTTTGGGTTGGAAGGGACCTTGAAGACCACCCAGTGCCACCCCCTGCCCTGGGCAGGGACACCTCCCACCACACCAGGTTGCTCCAAGCCCCCTCCAACCTGGCCTTGAACCCCTCCAGGGATGGGGCAGACACAGCTTCTCTGGGCAACCTGGGCCAGGCTCTCACCACCCTCACACCAAACAAGTTCTTCCCCACATCTCAGCTCCATCTCCCCTCTTTCAGGGTCAAACCCTTCCCCCTCCTCCTAGGGCTCCCCTCCCTGATCCAGAGTCCCTCCCCAGCTTTTCTGGAGCCCCTTGAGGGACTGGAAGGGGCTCTAAGGTCTCCCCAGATCCTTCTCTTCTCCAGGCTGGACCCCTCCAACTCTCTCAGCCTGTCCTCACAGCAGAGGGGCTCCAGCTGTACAAAACCAGTCCTCAGGAGCTGTAATCGGGCTGCTCTGCTGATGCTGGTATTTTGGATATATTCAGTGCCCCTGACAGCAGGTACCAGGAGGGTGACCCAACTGAGTGCCGCAGTGTGAGAGAAATGCCTCCAGCCCAGTGCTATAGCACCCTCCCCACCCCTTACTGGGAGGAGATGTAATTAGCTGGATGTGCAGCTCTACCAGCTGAATGCATCCAAAATTCATGACTCCAAAATCCTAAAATTGACTTAAACAAATTATGACTTTAATTTTTCTTTTATTTCATTTTTCAGTTCTGGTTTGACATTTTCCTTCTTCACCTTCTCCTTATAGTGTCTGGTCACCTGTGTATTTTTTTTTCACTGATCTGGGGTGGAGGGCTGTGAGAAGCTTCTGTTTTATAATGAAAAGCTGGGACTTCCATGTGCAGAGAGAAATGAGGAACTGAAGAATGATGATATGTATCATTATCAGGAGACTGGTAAGAAAATAATGGGAGCTGACAGTGGTAGATTCAAGAAGATGTTTACAAGATAAATAACGGAAACAACTTTATTAGATCCACTGACTTAGAAATAAGAGCAGATATGTTTTCCCACCCAGGAGATGACACACATGGTGTCAGCTTCCAGTTTGATGTAGGTATAGCTGCTTGTCAGCACTGGGTGTGCGGCTTTGCCTTCTGCCTCTGAGGGCAGGGCTGCTCTGCTGCGGGCACCTGCAAGACAGGAGAATCATAGAATCATACATGGTTAGAGTTGGAAGGAACCTGAAAGATCATCTAGTTCCAACCCCCTGCCCTGGGCAGGGACACCTCCCATCACACCAGATCCCTCGAAGGCCCATCCAGCCTGGCCT